>VUQG01029914.1:14729-55510 GCA_015106755.1 Etia nguti | reverse complement strand
ATGGTATTGAATGCTGAGCTGTAATCTACAAACAGCATTCTCACATACGTGTCTCTCTTCTCCAGGTTCTCTGTCATCTGGGATCTTGTTGTAGCTGTTTTATAACCTCTGTGGTTGTTTTGTGTCCCATTTTTGCATCTCTCTGTGGTCTCATTGCACATCTAACTCTGAGGCAGCTTTTGCCTCTTTGGGGTCTTTTGGTCTGCATATCGTAGTTGATTTCCATCTCTCTACAGTGATTTTGAGTTCCTGCACTCTTTCGTCCATTGAATCTCTTTCCAGATGTTTTGCATTTCTTTGATTAACTTTCCACTGAGAACTGGGGGCTGTCACTTCAAACTTGAGGCTAAGGGGCCCCCAACACCTTGTGCCTGTGCCCAGTGGGCTCATTCAGTAAACCTCTCCAGCGTACTCACTACATTTATTGTCTTTCCACCACTGTAGACATAATCTGTTGTGCCCAGAGCTGCAAACTGGATGGCCAATGGGAGACTGAGAGTGAAGATTCACTCAAAGTTTGTTTGCATGGTTACATCCAAACATACATTTTCAATTATTGTGACCCAGCCGGCCAAACCTCAAACTGCTTCGGGCTGAGCTCTAACCGGGGGGCCCAGGCAGATTGTAATCCCCTTCTTAGCTTGTAGATACATAACATATGTCAACATTCCTCAAGTAATCTCAGGAAACTTGTCAGTAAAAGGGTGACAACACTAACCTGGATCATTTGAATTTTTCAATGTAAAACACCTTTAAAATATTATTTTTATTAATTGATTTTTTTTTAAACAAAAACCACAAACAAAGCTACAGAGATGGGTTTTTTTTTTTAAATTTTCCCTAAACATTTCAATAATATCATTGATTATTTTTGTAAACACAGTAATGATGGCAATCATGACAGCAATTGTGACATCGTGAATTTTTCTATGTAAAGCATGTTTTTATAAATATTCTAGTTTGTGTAATTAATCATAAACCACACATAAAAATAAAATTTGAGCAATGTTATCATTTTTGTGTCTTTCTTCAACAGTACAGTATTGTTATTGTGAAGTTCAAATCTGACATCTGGACATTGCTAACCTCCGTCATCATTTGAACTTTCCTCTGTAAAGCAGTTATATACACTATAATGATTGTAAGTCATTATTATGTCATTTCTATGCAAAAGTCTCGAGCTGCCCCTCATGGGTGCAAACATAGGTACAACTGGAAATACAGTATATAGGGCAAAAACGGGGTTTGTACAATTCTAAGGTGTCTGCAAGTCAATACTTGGGATGACCACCTTTATTCTCAGAGATTGAACTCTGAGGCAGCTTTAATGTTATTTCTTTAAGCAGTCTTCAGGAATAGTTCTCTGGTCTTCTTGAAGGACATTTAAAGCTCTTATTTGAAAGTCGGCTGCCTTTTTGTTCCGTCCCGTCGGAATGATCTCACACTGCTTCAATAATGTTGAGATTCAAGCTCTGGAGAGGCCACTCCATGACTGATAGTGTGGGAGGTCCGCTTGTGTTTGTCAAACTGTTTTATCTCTGATATTTTTCACAAATTCAACAAAAGAAATGGGAACAAATGATGTGCCTTTGTGACATGCTCCTAGCCTAAAGATACCATTTAAAATGTTTCTTTGCGACATTGTCTGCTACCGGTTCATTTGTTGAGTTAGGTGCCTTTTTATTCTTGAATGACTCAGTGGTTGGTGTTAAGTAGCTTAACAAACAAAAGAAATGATCAGGTTCAAGTGAAAAAGCCGCCGGTGTCCAAAGAAAAGCTGTGAAAAACCTTCAGAAAGCCTGCAGAACAATTGCTCAAGAGCACTTTAAAAAAGAAAGTCTGATAATAAAGAAACAAAGGGTGGCTCGAGTGGTTTACACAGCACTGTAAACCAATTAATGCTGCAGCTACGTGACTCACACTGGATTAAGCATTTTAAAAAGAAAGCCTCACCCAAACATCTTAAGACTGAAATCTCATTTATTTGAGTTATATACAGGAGAAATCGGCTGAATTTTACAATTAACAGAAAAAATAAAAAATAAAATCGCATCTCATCTCTCTGACCTCTGTAACAGAGGCGCACTAGTTCACAATAACAGCTTCCTCTCACACGCTGCCGTCTCGCAGCTTTAATATGCTTAAAATGTACGTCTCTCTGGTAGATATGTTATACTGCATTTGCGGGTAGCTGTGCTGTCGCTGTGAGTCGCTGCTGACATTAAAACTATCATGTCGTCTGGTTTTGGTGCGGCTCTAAGCAGTGAGTGGGGGGGGGGTGTCATCCTGTGTAATCCACACACATACACACCATTTATATGCAAATACACAATGGCATTAACATGAGCAACCACACACACACACACACCCACACACATGTAAGCATTCACTCTTCTGTGTTCCTGTGCCTCAAGCCTGATCCCATGATTCAGGTCACTAGTTCACTAACATGATCCTCCCCCAGGTGAGGGCTTGTTTAGCTGACAGGTGACTCCTCAGCCCTGTGATTAACAAACAAACGCAAAATAAGACCAATAACAAAAAACTATTCGTCGATTTAAGTGTCCTCCATCTCTGCCTCCTCGCCTCGCCTCACTCTTGTCCAAATCCCTCCGTCTCCTCGATGGCGAACAGGAGCTTCTCTCGGAGCTGCTCCAGGCTTCGGTAGGGAGGCAGATCCAGACGATTGAAGCTGAGGAGGAGGAGACAGAGTTACTCCTCAGTATGGATTCACAGATGGAATATCAGGGTGACATTTATTTATTTATTTTTTTTAAATGCTCCCAGGCCGCTCACAGCTCAAACAGAGAAGGTGAAATCCTGATTTTTATTTTTCCCCCCTGTAGGGACCATTTTAATCCTACCTTCCCTGCTCAGTGGTTTTAATTCATTTTAGACCATGTGTATTTTCAGCTGAAATCCTGCCCGAGTCTACATCCTTAAATTTCAACTTTCTTCTTCTTTCCCCTTTAAAACGAGAATTCCTTTCAAAATGTAGCAGAAGCGTTACCACTAAAGATACAAGCGTCTTCTCCTGATACTAATCCAGGAGGTGAAGGTGACAGAGGGGCTGTCCTGAGATGGTAAAACATGCATAAGTGCAGAAACCTAAAAAATGTGACGCTTGTCAGGGAGGTTCTGAATGCTGCATGACTTTAAAAAAGTGAAATTATCGGGAACAGCTGCTCGTTTCAGACAGATGATGACCTGAGGGACTGCACAGAGGACACGTACAACATAAAGAAGGATTCTAAATTACGCAAAGCTGCTCTAGTAGAGTCTCAGAATAAAAACCTGGAGCTGAAAGTCGAGTGAAATGAGTCCACTTTAAGACGTTTAGTTAAATCTGCTGATCTGTCTATCAGATGTCTTTTTGCACATTCATTTTAGCCACACAGCGGCAGCTCTCTGTACTGAGAAAAGACTCTGTAATCTAAGGAAAGTGATTTAAGTAGAGAGAGGTGAAGAATAGAGTGCAGGGAGGGTGGAGATGGGTGTCAGGGGTGATTTATGACATAAGGATAGGTTCATAGGTGGAAGACGGAGCTGCCAGGTGGGAGGGAAACAGGAAGATCACAGAGAAGATGCATGAATGTAGTGAAAGAAGACATGCACAGGGCTGATGTGACAGAGGAGGATGTTGGGATAGGGTGATGGAGGCAGATGATCCGCTGTGGCGACCCCTAAAGGGCAGCTAAAACAAGAAGGTGGTGGAGTTTGTAAAGCTGCACCTCTTCTCACATTTTCCAATCTTTCTCGTTTGTAACCTAGCTGGTCTTAGGCTATTTTTAAGTTTTACAGAGGAGGGCTTCAATAAACACCTTGCTTTTTACCCTATAATTCAGTGTGTGAATGTGTGTGTGAATGGGTGAATGACTGAATGTAGTGTAAAGCGCTTTGGGGTCCTTAGGGACTGAGTAAAGCGCTATACAAATGCAGGCCATTTACCATTTACCATTTATAACAGCTTGAATAGGCTCCGCCTCCTTGACCCTAAATAAGATCAGCAGGAGACGATGGATGAATGGATGATTCACAGAAGTAGAAGATTAGGCAGCAGCTTACCATGTGTGGCTTCTTGGAAGCCAAGTCTCCTTCCCCACTTTGTCTATGCAGAACTTCTGGGGACCATTACTTCCTGCAGGACACACATACACACAGACAAAACTCAAACCCTGAACAGGAAGCTGAATGCTGCCGACTCGCACAGCAGAAACTCAAACTGAAGACGATTAAGAAAGTGAATCATTTTATTATATCTTATGAAAATGCTCTGGGATTTCCAGCTCCCGGAACAGCATGGAAAACTTTTTTTTTCAGCACTATGGTTTGGAGCTAAATGGCTGCTAAATTTCCCTACAATTGCTTGAGAATTTCCTGTTCTGTAAACATCACAGGTCCCTCCATGTAACAAAGATACCAGCTTCACTAACATATTTGAGGCCATGCAGAAGCAGATTTCTATTTACAACAATATTAAAACCAGGAGAATCCTCATAACCAGTCAGTACCTATGAGCTCGGAGAACCCTCCGACAGGCAGCCGACAGGTTCCCGTTACAAACTGAAGCAGACGGATTCTCTTCTCGTTGTCCATCTCTTTCACCACCTGCAGGAAAACGCTCAGGTCAGCGCTCTCATAGGAACATGACCTTGGCAGGTGTGTGTGTGTGTTTATAGGTCCGTACCTGCCAGAACCAGTGGATCTGCTTGCTGTTCTTGGTGTAATGTCTGTAGATGGTGTTCTTTTGCCAGTCAGCCAAATCAATCTCCTGCATCCCACAAAGCATCAGCTGCAAAAAGGACAAAGATAGGGGATTACTTTAAAATTTAGAGCCTCAACTACTCACGTGTGACTTCACTCTGTGTGCTCAGAGACATTTTTGCATGTGGTGGTACAGAACCCTGACATCCTTTATAAAACTTTACTGACTGCAGCCCAAATTCTCAAATTTCCTCCTGATAAACAGGGCTCCCGGAGCTCAAGTCGGATGAGGTTTCAGACTTTTCCAGACCTTTCAAAAACAAAAAAGTCTAAGCTTACATCAGCACCACCAGCTTGGTTTGGGGCTCATGAACTCTTTCTCTTTTGTTCTTCTTTTCTGGTTCCAGATGAAGTCAGTGAGGGTGGTCTGTGGCTATGTATATCACTAGAGCTATGATTGGGAAAACCCATGAAACTATTCTAATGGTCGTCATACCACGTCTCTACTGATCTATTCTGAGGTGTCAAAACGGGTCATTAAGGATGCAGGGAGGTCCGCCCCTCAAAGAAAAGTTAATGGGGCCAAAGTTTGAGACATTTACACTCAAATAACTGTGTTTGAGTACATGATGTGAGATTAAACTGCCTCGGTTCAATTTTCACTGAATTCATAAAATATGAGTGTCACTGGGTTGCTGATCCGTGTGACTTTAAATTCTCAGTGGAACCCTGGGGTGGAAATGAGTAGCATTATGGTGTGATCAGGCAAAACGCAAAGCATCGTTTTCACACGGTGTGATTTTTGCTGGGAGACATGCCCAAGTAAAACAAGCTGCTAACAGCTGGATTCATGACATTTCAAGCCTAAATACCAATAAATGAAACTCTTCCTCACCTCCAGCTCCTTCTCGTCAAAGTAGCGAAGCCACTCCAGAGGCACCACCTCGTTGAAGCCGTCCAGGAAGGCTTTGGTCTGCTCTTCCACCCCGCGGGTGAACCTCCAGTCTGTCAGCAGGCTGCGTGAACAAAGAGAGGCTACTTTTTAGGGTTTGCTCTGCGCAGCCAACCGTGTTTCCCTACGCTCATCCGTCTTCATCAGCCCAACTGTCCCCGTTTCTGCTTACTGACCTGATGTACTCCTCCTTGTTCTCCTCAGTGACCAGCTCGTTCTCCCCGTCGTCCTTCAGCTGGTGAGTGGAAACCTTCCCGAGGATCTCCATGTCCTGTGCAAAATACAGCTCCACGCCGCACTCCTCCAGGTTGTTCTCTCTGAAAACACAGACGCACACATCATGAAACTAAAAACGGTGCCACCTCGTCCTCCCTGTCCGCCTGCGAGACTGACCTAAATCCAGCAGCCTTTTTGGAACAAACTGCTACACCAACTCCTTTATGTGACAGTTCATACATAAAGCATAAAAATATCTGAAATATTAAAATTTTTTATGCATTTACTAATACTGTTACTTTAGAGAAGGGGTGTCAAACACAAGGCCCGGAGGCCAAAATTGGCCTGGCAAAAACTGCAATCTGGCCCACTGGACACCTTTGGAAAATATGAAGGAGGGCATCCATTTTTTACCTGTATTTTCCTGCTGGTAGTCATTATCACTACATCAGAGTAGTCAAGCAACAGATAAACAATTAAATATGCTTCTGTTTTTCACCATGTTTAGAAATTTCTGTTCATAAAAATAAAAGTGGCTGTGAATCAACAAAAACTTAATGTTTTACAGATATGGGACAGGCTGGCAGCAAGCTGCCAGAACTTTTCCTGTGATTTTACACATTTATCACTTAGAGAAACTGAGAAGTATTGTTGAAATTGCACTTCCTAATCTCATATTAAGACATTTCAGGGATTAAATTTGTACTTAAACTTCTTTACACTGACAGAAACAGGAGTTTCACTTGTTCAGTCAACTTAAGATCAAAGTGGGTTGTATGTGGCCCTCGATGTAAAATGACCTTGACATCCCTGATTTAGAGTATAAACCTCACATTAGGTGGTGGTCTGATAAATTTTATAGTCTGCCCAGCTGAGGGCGCTCCAGCTCTACTTTCTGTGATCCCCTCAGCACTGTCAGCAGCACATGTAACAGAGCAGCATCTCAGAGTCTTTACGGTTAAGCTTTTAGCTAGTTTGTCAACTTAAAGCCATTTAACAATAACCTGATATATCAATATGGTTTGGGAGGCATTTTTAAGACTTACAGACTTCCTGCATCCAGGTTTCTGTTGTTTGGATATAACTGGATTATTATGACCTTTTCCCCCTGGACTCAGTGTTTTAACTAATAAGAGAAGTGAACAATCTAACTAACTAACTCACTCACATGCCAACCTCTACCCTTGTGAGCATAAGGTGGCCAGAGCAAACAGATTCAGAGGAATCATAACTGCATTACTTACTTGACCCACATGATGGAGTTATAAAACTCCGGGTCTATGGACTCCAGATCTTTGAGAGTTGGTTTCTTGTCCAGCATTCGCTTGTAGAAAGGCAGCGTGAAGCCGGTGTCGATGAACTTTCCGTGATACAAAGCCTGCAGGGAGGATTTATTACATTAGAAACCACAATAAGGGACGCCACCTGCTGTTCACCGTTCACATTTCATAAAATGTAATTGGGTTAGGCTGATGATACAGCAACTTTGAGTTCCTGGATGTAATAAAGCAGAGACGGAGGGAGATTATTTTTGGCCTGCTGTAATTCTGCGATATTAGTGTTTTTTTATGGACTCTGGTTGCACATGTTTCAAATTAACGCCCGACAAATTACACATATTTTCATCTCGGACGTGCGCCATGCTGATGATTCACACGGGGGCCGTTTCGATCTCATTCAAGTGTTAGAAACGCTTTAACAGCCAATCACACTTGCAGAAAAAATGAATGGGGCTTTTATTTCTGAAATCACTGCAGCCACTTCTGCTGAAATTATTTCTGAGCGCACAAGAACAACGCAAATCATTAAGACTCAGACGTGGACATAAACATGTGCAGTGACCACAAACGGCTCCAAACCACATTTTAATCTTTCCTTTGTCTATGTGTGTGTGTGTGTGTGTGTGTGTGTGTGTTCAGAGAGAGCAGACTCAGTCAGATGGAGCTGTTTAATGTTAAAAATCCTGTGAGAGTTCAGAGCTGCGATGAGCCAAGAACAACACAGACGCTCACTGACTCAGTCACAGACGGTTCTGTCCTGTTTATCCTGACCGACCGTGTGCCCATCGCATCTGTGCAGGCACAGCAGAGGGTGGCCGAAGTGAGAGCAAAGCAGGTAAAGAAAAGACACGAGAAATAAAGTCAGAGAGGCTTTGGGAGCTGGGAGTGGGTAGAGACAACGATCTTTGTGAGGAAAATCAGCAATGTGCAGTTTAGGACTAAATATAGGCAGCTGCTGCCGGGTGTGGGCTGGGTGCGGCAGTGAAGTCATGGTGTGGGTGAGGGGTGGGGTAGCAGATGGAGGGGAGGGTGGAGGGTGTCGGCTTTGGGACCTACACATTTTTTGAGTTGACCCCAGAAAGCTGTGCATGAATGCTTCAAACAACAGGAGTGTATACAACTTCAAAACGAAACCTGCTCCAGTTCCACTGCTGTCAATATCGAACACAGGTAAACCGGGGGAGGGTGAAAGCTAGAATCCATGCCAGAGGAGGAAATGAAGACGAGTCTGGCTTCACAAAGTCCAGTTTTAAACTAGTGTTAGGTTATTTTATTGCTCGTTTCTGAACGAGATCTTTCCCGACTTCCTCAGTTGCGACTAACAGCCTGTGGAATGACTTTTATGTGACGCACTTTCAGGAAAAATCCAAAATATGTGATATCTGTGCTCAACAGTGAGCAAAACTAGCTAACCAAAGATTAGAAATGGAGTCCCTTTAATCACAAAGGTTAGTTAAACACACAAAGACTACATAAGGAGGAGTGGTAAAATCCATTTTCAAATTATTTTTGCTGCTAAAGTTAAAAACACACGCAATACTGCAACGCGATGCAGGAATGTCTCAACTACATCACATCTGCATTTTGGCTTTCCCAACGTGAGCGTCGCTTAAGTTTATTAAACTGAGGTTTCACTTTAAAAGAAACACATCTGGATACAATGATGCCGTCTGTGGTGATCAAGAGAAAAAAATGGCTCAGATGTAACAAAATAACCGTGTTTTTTGGGTATGATTTCAATCTAGCTCACCATAGCGATGAAGCGTCCAATGAAGCGAAAGTACGTGAGGTGGTCGGGGTTTATGGAGGATGCTGGGTTGATCTGCAGACAGTAGTTGTTCTTGCCAGCATACTCAAACAGGCAGTACATGGGGTTCAGGACTTCGTGGGACAGCAGGAAGAACCACTCCCTGTGGAAGAAGAGGAGAGGACGTGAATGCATGAGAGGAAGACACGAGGCTGTCAGCCTGCAGGGACCTAACAGTAACATACAACACTGAAATTTAACACCTCAGAACCGTAATTTTATTTAAAAAAAAAAAAAAACAACAACCCAAAACACATTCTATACTAGCTGTAGAGTCAATAGAAGAGCACATGATCACAGGGAGTTTATAAGAAAAGCAGGAAAATGAAAAAGCATTTCTCCCACATGAGAACGAGGTGTTTTTTTCTCGTTGGCAGCATATAATTATGACATTTATCATCCTAAACTTCCAGCGTCTTCATTTTTTACTCATTTGCTGCTTTTAATCTTCTTGTCGGAAAGACAGGAACCAATTACAAGGTGTTGCCAAGCTCAACTCTAAAATTACTGCCAAAACATAAAACCACTGGCACAGCTTAATATTGATGTCCTCTAACAACGATGATTTCTTTAAGCTCATCAATGCCTCATGTAAATCAAACAGAACAGCAAATAAGTTTGGGTTTAATTCTGTTTATTCTGCTGATCCTTAACACGATGTTCATTTCTGATAATGGGTCTCGCTGACCACTTATGAATCTAAATCAACTCTTTTTCTTATGACTCTGAAGTGGTTTAAATGGGAATAGAAAGTACATTTATAGTTATAAACACATCCTACAAGCCAAATCTGACACATGAATTACATGAAGACAAAACATATAACATTTAGGATAAATACAGGCGGGTAGAACTAAATAAAAAGACACAGACTGTGGAAGGATGCACGTTAGAGAGAATGAGGGCCCCCTCCACCAGCTGCAGCACCAGAACCAAGCACTCCCAAGGTCCCTGCCCTCTCCCCTTTGGGAATATTAGGGAGGAGGGTGTATGGACTGACGGACGCAGACACCTCCCAACATCCCGTCCGTGGTTCTACCCTGTGGTAGAACAGCATGATGTCACCTACCATAGGGTAAAACCACTGACGTGACACCGGAGACAGAGACACAATGAAAAACCAAAGAGAACAAAATGAGGAAAAATAACAACATGTACAGAGAGGAAGACCTGAGTGACAGCAGACGCAGCGGGCAGCATGGACACGTGTGATGGACGGATGGAGAGATGGAGGAGGACAGCGATGTTGTGAGAGGGTGAGAGAGAGAGCGACATGTAACCCAACACTATCACACACGTCTGCACTTCTAGAAGGCAGAAAAGGCTGTTTTATATCAAAATGATGTTGCTGTAATGTTTTCAGACAAAAACAAGAGATTAAAATCTGCGCCATAGTGTTACTGCATCTACAGGCTGGAAAGACACACATCGGTATCACCATGTCTGGGTTTAGGCATCGTAACGGTGACAACGCTACCACCATCAGGTCAGGATGGAAACTGTAATGCTGCCCTGTCTTCCAGGAAATTAACCTCAAAAACTTTTTAAAGAAGACAATTTTTTTTTTCACTTTACTTACAAAAAAATTTGTAGAGGACAATTTTTTAGGCAAAATGATGAAGCTGGGGGAAGAACAATGAAGAAAACAAAGATTTTCAGAGGATTGCAAGTTTTGAAAAGCAGTCAATTAAACACCACCGTTTATTTTTTTGTTATTTTTTTTACCCAACATGAAGCTGGTGCAAAGATCGAGAAGCAGTAGGAACAGATGAAATACGCCATCACCAACATTAAAAACCCCTGGATTACATAACAAGCTTAACAAACCCACATAAAATGACAGAATTTGAAGATGTAAAGAGAAGCTGCAGGAAAGAGTTTTAGGCTGCTCTCACCTGGCGATTCCACCGTAGTCCAGCCCCTCCTCTCCTCTCATAATGATGTAGAGCCGGCGACGAAGATCGTATGGCTTCACGTTCATGATCTGAATGACAAAGCACATTATTTAGAGGTTGATGGAAAACTTGAAGTGTACATGAAGTGGCCTCACTTTGATCCATTCCTAGACTCGCTTCTAAAGTAACTAAATGATTCTCCTGATACAAGAAACTCTTTCAAATCAAAAGCCCTAAAAAAATTCACCACACAGAAACCCTTTATTCCTTATCAGAGCGCTTTCCTATATAACATTTGTAGTTATATACACCACCAATGCAAAGCAGAGATAAGATAACATGTAGTTATTAAATGTTACCATTATGTAAAGAAGAAGAACAAAAAAAAACAACACGTGTGTTTCATCTGTCTCTGACCTGCTGAAACGAGTCTTCAAACAGCGTCTGTCTGGACACGGAGATCTTCACGTGGCTGGGTAAGGCATTAGACTGCATATTAAAAAAAGAACACCACCATCAAATCGAGAAGAAAACCTCGGGACATTTCTGAAATCCTAATCCTAATCCCTTTCTACACTTCACATGTGTCAGCATTTAAAACAGTTACAGAGTTTACAGAGCACGTCACTGCTTGATCTCTACCATTTCATTACTGATAATGTTTCTCTTTCTATGCATCTCAGCCTGCCGGGTGTGAAGTACGGAGGATAAAAAGTGGCAAAAAGTAAAGAACCCTATGGCTCACAGACACACATACAGAGACTCCTACATTTATTAATGAAAGTGCCTAAAACAGCAGCACTGCAGTAATTTCCTTTATTTTGCAGTATATTCATTTGGAGAAATAAACCTAATTTTCATGGACACCACTGCTGTTGGATTCATTCAGAATCCAGATTCAACTTTTAAAGATTTTTAACAAAATGGCAAAAAAATTTAAAATAAAGCTACGGCATCTTTAACAAATCTTCTTGGGTATGGATCAGAACGCTGAAATTAAATGAAGACTCACAGGACAGATCGGAAAAGCTCGATGCTGGAGCACACCAACTAACTCCAGCTCATCCAGGGGCCTTAAATAGAAGCTAGTTATAAGATTTTTCCAGACACCATAAATATAAACAAACTGGTAACGATGCCTACATATGTAACCTGAGATTTTCTTTTTTTTTGAGGAGGTATCTGAAGCTCTCTGTGGATCCATAGACGCCTCCCCCTCTAAGACCTCCCCGTAACCACAATGACATCATGTGGTCCAAAGGCTTAGCTCAGTCTGAGTTCAGTCACAGTGGAAATGTCACTTGACAGATATAAAGCGCTTGCCAATCAGTTTGGTTTGATTCACACGCCGCTAACATGTGAATGCTCCTAAAGTGGTGTCTACTACAAAATAAAAGCATACTGAAAGTCCAACTTTGCATTAATAACGTCAATGACTTTGCCTCGAAGATTTCATATGAGGCTAAAACCAAAAAAATCTTGCCTTTTTGAAATGCTCTCTAATTCTGAACGTGCACTCTGTTCTCCTGTTTAAAGGCTTGCAACAGTAAACAGCTGCGCTTCTACGACGGTAATGACTGAAAGTGGCAGCACTCCAACGGCACAAACTGACATTTTTCCCTTATTATCAGGATCTCACAGGTTTTCTTTCTGCTGTTTTAGAATGTGCACAAGGTGACGTAGCCTTCAACTTCTAATCGGTCTATGCAATAATGCTTGTGACTCTATACTGCTGTAGCTCGTGAGGAAAGGTGTGCAGTTTTAATAAAGAAAACGATGTTGTGTCTTGAGTTTATGTAGAGAGGAAATAACTGACTGAAAACCAAGCCGTCCAGAAAACTAAAAAAAAATATTTTTTGGCCTCACTTTTTCAGTCTTAGAGTGAATTATGCTTTTCTTTTTTTCCTTCTGCGGGTGAACAGATCCAGACTGCAGTAATCAAGGTGAGCAAAGTGGGGAGTTTTATTGTGGCTACAGACCCCATTTAACACTTACATGGCAAAGGAAACGGAACTGGTGGTATTTCCACCTGAAGCTGCGGTCGTAGGCGCCTGGTGAACCGCCCTGCCGTGACCTGCGTGCGCACATACACACAGAAAACAGAGAAAGTTGGTCAATTTTACACATTTCAACAGAACTCTAAAGGTCAGCTGACCAACAGAAACTTGGCGTCCTCCTTTGAGAAATACTAAATTCACATCAGCTCTACAGCCCTCGAGTGTCTGAGTCTCAAAGACAGAGGTGAGCCTGGCCCTGCAGCTGTGTTAGTATAAGCTCCACCAACCCACTGCACGCACGCACGCACGCACGCACGCGCACACACACACACACACACTGGATATCTGCCTTGTCAGCAGCACAGAGGCTGAGATGCAGAAGTAAAGTTAGACAGATGATTTGGGGGGGAGTGAAGAAGAAGGAGGCCTCTAATGCGTCGGGTCTGTGCTTGCCGAGCTGCCAGGCACATCTCGGTTTGGGTTAGGAAATGGCGACCGCAGCAGCAGAGCGCTGGCTGCGGACGCACACTCCTGCAGGATCCAGTGTAAGAAAACAGTGAAGGAGGCCTTTGTGAAATAGCAACCTAAAAATACGTGCAAATATCTGCATGAAAAGCAGCTCGCCGATGCGCACACACACACGTCTTCGGCACTGACCACACAAGAAAATACACACTTGCATGCGGAAACACAGAAAAGCACAAACACCCACACAGATGCCAGTGCAGTCTGCAGTGGATGTGTTGTTGCACATCTGCAAATTCTCCTGACTTCTGTGGTGGGATTTGAGACTGCTTCAAGGCAAAGCAAACACTAACAAGCTGAGGGTAAGAGCAGTGTGTGTGTGTGTGTGTGTGTGTGTGTGTGAGTTTTCTTAGATTATCTGTGACACTGATTCTCTCTCACTCAAAGTAATATTCAAAAAACGGGGAGAAATGAAAGGTAATGGATAAAAAGGAACAACAAAGATGATGGGAGTTTAGAAAAAAGATTATTTTCAGGTTTTCACCAAACGAGCGGATTGTGTGACTTAATATTTTCAATGCAGTTATGTCAGGCTGAGGCAAAAATCACTTAAATAATTTGGAGAAAGTGTCGAATGATCATTTAATTAGGAAGTCTTTGCCTCGGCCTGTGACAGCTTTGGGAGGAAAGGGCTGAGAGAATATTTACCCTGACTCAAACCCAGGTCGAGGGTCTTTAAAGGTGGTGGTGCGCGAGTTGTGGTCCACGAAATATCGGACTCCCTCGGCGGTGTACTTCATCTCCCAGCCCGGGGGCAGGGGGTGCTCCTTGATCATCCTGCAACAGGGGAGAGGGCAGTGAGCGCGGTCCCGGCTCGAGGGGCCCCGTCTCGGGGGATGAAACTGACATACCTTCCCCTGCCAACCCGTGCAGCTAAAACCAGAAAACCTGCGCCGGCCGTGCCACGGTGGAGTTTACCTCCTATGAGCCCGGCAATGGTAGGTTTGATTATACAGGTGGCTTCAAACCACAAGAGCATTTAGAGGACACAGAAGCAGCACGTTTGGCTGAAAAGTGAAAAGCCGTTTTCTTTCCCTCATGCTTTAGTCGCTCTATTTAAACCTACTGAGCAACTCTGTGTTGATCCGAGGTCTAAAACTCTAAACAGCTGTCAAGGTTAAGGTTGTGTTTAAGTTAAAGTTTAGCACCCTGTGTTTAAAAAATACAAACTGTATTTTTATATTTGTTCAATACAATATTTGATTGATCTTTTATTTAGTTGTGAAATGGTTTCAACTTTACACAGATACAAATACACACACAAACATGCACACACACACACACTTATTAAGGAGTGCAGTGATACTGACAGAAAACATGATAATTTAAAATTAAATATGGACATATAAATGGTGTCAGTATTGCACATGTGATAATAATCTGAGTAATTGTTCTTTTTGTATGCTTGTGTATAGTTATGACTGAGTCTCTCAACTGAGTCTCTCCAAATCCATGCACTCCAACGCATCATCGCCACATATCTTTTTACATGCTCTATATTTTTTTAATCACAATAAATTTCATAGCAGTCGCCCTGATCTACCTGTAAATTCAGTTTCCTTTCTATTGTGTTCCTGGGTGCTAGGCTAACACAGTGGCATCCTCACCTCACAGTAAGAGGTGACGATGCTAGATTCCTGTCTTAAAAAGTGCTATATAAATAAATTTGACTTACTTACTAAGAAGTGCCTGCATTTAAATCTACCTGTTATCCGAGGAATTTGCAGAAATGTAGAGGGGGAAGAGCATTTTTCACTTTTCAAACCAATTTGGACGAAAATAGACAACCCAAGAAGACAGCTTTTCACCTTTTCGTAAACGTTGTCTTTTTAACGTGTTTTTGCCGAGCGGGTATCGGCTAGCCTGAAAATGTTAATCAAAGACTCTATAAAAGGGCAAGGGGGAAAATAATCAGTTGGCTGCATGCTAAAAAAAATGAATAATTTACAAGAAGAAAATCATGCTTTTAGGATTCTAGACAAAATCTAGAATGGCAACAAGGGTTTATTTTTCAGAAAATCTAACACACTGAGGAGAGCAACTGCATCTCCAGAAGAAGATGCAAAGAAGGCTCAAACTTGGAAATGTGAGCGGGTCAACTAGAATGGGTGAGACGAGAGGAAAATCAGGAAAGTGAGCGAGATGACCAACGGCATATCAGACCTGTGTCCAACATAATGTGAGGTAAACCTGCTTTTTTTCACTTCAATCTGTCAGGCTGTGAAATAAATGTTCCTCTTGGGGATAATACTCTTCTCGTGTTTATATCATAATGTAGATGAGTCACTGTGTTGTCATACTAAACTGTGCGTGACTACCACGTCTTGAGTATGAGCAAACACCCAAAGCGACACGCCACCTAACAAGCAGGCCAACACATGCACGCACACATACACACACAGAGATATTTTCCAGCTCGCTGTCTCACCCTTGGGTCCGAGGATCGTCCCACTGCGTCGTCCGTGTGTTGTGGTTGACGAAATACACCCTGCCATTGTCCTGACGCTTCTCTGTGGAGACAAATGGGACAGGAGGAGCATGCTCAGTGGGCTGAGAGGTTCTTGGAAAACTCCACACTCGACGGAATCAGAGGGATCACCTGACCGAGAGGAGAAGAAGAAAAAAATCTCGCCGCTATGAGAGAAAACCAGCGAGTCTGTGTGGCATTTCGCTGTGGCGTGATCCAAATACCTCACCGGGGTAAAGCAAAAATATGTGTGTGTGTGTGTGTGTGTCAGAGTGACCACAGACATACAGCAGAGAGTGTAGAATTCAATTCAAAAAAGGTAACAAATAGCTGAAATTGGCAATATCTATACTATATATGTGTGTGTGTGTGTGTGTGTGTGTGTTAGTCTCCAGAGAGAACACTGGTGCCCAATCCTCCTCCTCCCTCCGCTGCTCTGACATCTTTTTCTCATTAACAGGAGTGTGTGGAGGGCTCAGAAACAGTAGTGCTCGCATTGCAACTCTTACTCACTCCACCCCCCACTTTACTATAACCCCCCCACCACCACCCCACTTGCCACTTTCCCTTCTTTTCTCCTCCATCTCCCATCTTTGTCTTTTTCGAATCAGGGTGACCGCAGATGAAAAAAAAAAGAGCGCGCCCGAGAAGCGAATCAGAGCCGGCGATGTAATTGAGGTTTTGAGGTACCGCAACATGTTGAAAAGGCATCACGGGCAGAAAGTGGGGGATTTTTTTTCTTGATTTTTGGAGAGAACACGGCTGTGATGAAGTCTGTGCAAATGTTGGCGGGCCGGGAGCCGCCAGCAACGTTCGTTTATGAATGAATGTGCGGGAAACGATTCGCCGTGGCTCTGGTTACATTGCTCTTTTGGGGCAACGCTGTATGATGAAGAGCCCCATCAATAACGTAGTCCTCTGTAATTTGTGGATTTCAGAGCAAAAGGAAAGTGTACAGTGATAAATGAGTAGAGCGCTGAAAAGAAACCATGAGACACTTTATCCAGCTTTTCTACACGGGAATGAAAATCACCATCAGTGGAGGGATTTATCAGTCAATTAACAGCTGACTGGCTCACAGGTCAGTGTTTCAGGAAAAATGTAATGGCCACAGAACCAGAAGAAAGGTTTGAAATCTCCAGAAATGCGCTTTGAGACCTGTAAAAGGGAGGGGAAATTTTACCGTGCAGCAACTATTTTGCAACACCTCCACCTAACAGCTGCACGCACATAAGAAAAGCGCATTTTGAACCATTAAGTCAAAGATTCACGTCAGGTAGTTTGAGTGTCGCCAAACATACCTCCAGGACCGGTGAAGGTGGCAGAATCAATCTTTTCAAACAGGCTGTAAATCTAGCACACCTGGAGACTTTTTAAGAGTATTCTCGTCTTTGCCTGAAGTTTGTTAACAGTCGCAGAAGTCTGTGCATGTGTGCGTGCGTTAGATAAACTCACCCCATCCAGGAGGCAGCGGGCCCAGAGGGTCATTTTCCACCGGAGCACCGGACGGCTGAGGGGGGGAACAGAGAGAGAAAACAAATCCGGTTAGGACACCTTTAAGTGTCTCCTCTCACAGCTTGCTTTTGCTCCGGTTTTCTCTCAGTCCTCGTCGCCACCATTGCAAAAAAGTCGTGGAAAACAAAAACACACAACATGTCGTGAATAAACCAATCAGAGCTCAGGTGGGTGAAGAAAAAACTGAGAAAAACTCATACAGGTGCTCCGAACTGTGGCGACCAAGTCTCTGCTCGACCTCCCTCCCTCAGCGATATCTGTGGCTAAGTGAGGGTGTATGTGTGGGTTAAGGGCAGAAAAGGTGGACAAGGAGGGGGTAGTGGGGTAGCTCCTCTCTGCTTCAGCACCGAGGGGCGACTGAGAGAGCTGGCCGGCCGGCGGCTCGTATGCCTTCCAAAAACTACACGCTCGGTAGGAGGATAAAACAACAACGCTGTTCCAATGAGCTCACTGGCTGGATGCAAGCCCCACCCCCCCACCAGCTTCCCGCTCACCTCCTCCCTACACCACCCAGAGGTCCTCCTCCTCCACCACCACCTCCTTTCTCTCGCTCCCTTCTAGCGCTGCTGTGAAAGTAGGCAGGGAAGTGCGATGTCTGAGGGAACTGAGGGAACATTCATGCTCGTTCCAGACTGGACACCGCCCACCTCCCTGGCCCCCACCCACCCCACGCCTGACAAAAGGCACCTTTATTCACCCTGGGCCTGGAAACCACTGTGGGGTTTACTCAGCCTGTACTCATACACACACATACACACTAAAAATGAAAAAAAAAAAAGCATGTGTGCGCCACGGTGTGGAAAGTTTGTCCATGGCAAACAGTCAGTCAGTGTATGTTCTTATGTGGGCACACACACACACACACAAACATACAGAAATATATTAGCATGAGTGAAAAAGCAGCTGAAAAGATGCTTGTTAGGAGTTAGCAGAAGATTTTTATCAAAAGGGACGATTTAGGTGTGTCGCAAGCAGCTTCAACAACATTCCCTGCACCACCAAGCAGAGTGCTCCTCACTCTCATGACAACATGTTGTGGTGTTGCTGTAAATAAAAACGCAGCTATTTAGCCACGAAAAGCTCAGTTTGGGAGAGAAAAAAAACAACTAAATTGATTAGAAAAACTTTTAGGCGGATTCACGACTTTTCTGATGGACAGCTGATCGAAACATCCTCGCCAAACTTGTTGGGTTTGTTGCTGAGGACATGAGTATGTGCAGTGCCATGAGGTCCACTGTCATATTTGGGGTAAAAACACTTTTGTGTTTCTGCTCCAGCATGTGTGGAGAGGTGACACACAAACCACAGACTGTATATAAAAGATGGACATGGCAACTTTATACAGGTTGAAGCCTTAATGTTAGCATTTTGCTCACTCCTTTGGAGCCAGAAGTGGTCACATTTGCATGATTTGAAGTTACCAGCCAATGCTAGAAAGCTCAGTAAACTGTGTGGGTGCTAATAAATGAACTACCACAAAAACAGAAGCACAAACCTCTTAGAAGGCCTGTGCCACACAGCAAGCCACCTATAAAAATGCTCCAGTTCCAATTATCGCAGGTGGGCAGCCCACCAGTTAAATACAGCTGCCACACCGCTAACTTTACATCATCCCAGCGTACAATAGTTACGAAGGGGACAAACTATCAGTGATTTGGATTGTTTGGATTCAACCTCTTACCCCTAAGTTTAATGATTATAACAGTGTGTCTTTTCTCTCAGTTCCCTGAACTTCAGCTGGTCGCAGCAGATGGCTGCCCCTCCCAGAGTCTGCTCCTGCCGGAGGTTCTTCCTGTTAAAAGGGAGTTTTTCCTTCCTGCTGCCACCAAGTGCAAATCGAACCGAATTAAATGTGGAGCCCCAGCCTTATTCTAACATGAAACCCTTTTAACTCAAACATGATATTTCTTTATGTCTTTGGTTTCCTGTGTCAAATGACTCAAATCACTCATTAATGTTTGGATGAGCAGTTCCTCAAAAACGTGCAATTGGACAGTTGTAGCTGCAATAAATAACCTAATTTACACTCTTACCAAACAGGCTGAGCACTGGTTTATTAAGGGGCTGGTTTAGACAGCACAGGTAGCCTTTGTTGTCTTCTGTTGGCTATGAAGGGAAGGTGAAAAAAGGCAAACCAGCATTTTCCAAATGAAAGCTGGTGAACCTTCAAAGAGATTTTTTTCCACATGGACATACTGCACCACACAAGCAATGATTATTTCCTGAGTGGCCATAAAGTGGAGTATTATCCACCGAATGTCAGCATCACCTTAAACAACATCCCACCCCCCTCCCTCCAAAAAATGTGACTGTGCCCATTTAAAGAAGCTCTGTCATGGAAACAGTGAGGGAACTGGGATGGAAAGGACTGGGCCTGCTGGAGGAGCAAGAGTGGGCACATAGCAGGGTTAAAGGGTGTGTGTGTGTGTGTTGTTCCCATCGACAGCCAATCTATGCCCCGGAGCCCCACCCTTATGGGTTTTCTGTGACTAAAAAAGGTAAAAGGAGAATATAATGATATAAAGACATGATGACTTCATCTTGGCTCTGACCATTCAGCTCTTCAGCTGCTTCCAGACGCAGTGAGGCTGGAGGGAAGAAAAGAAAAGGGAGGCTGAGAAAACAAGGGAGGGGAGAGGAAGCGAGGGAAAAGCGGCGTGCTGGCACAAATGTGTGAAATAAAGGTTGGGTATTATGGACCTGGAAGAAATACGCCACAAAGGCCTCGTTCAAGGCCAGGCACCACAGGTGAAAATGGCAATTTCAGCTGGTTGCTTTTAACACTTCAGAGGGAGAGTTAAAAAAAAACGAAAAACAAAACTGAAATGCTTTTGCACTGTGAAATCCTTCGTCACATTTCGGCTGCAAAGAGGATTTGTTGCTTGCTTTCCACATCTGCAGAGAGCAGAGAGGATGGTGTGTGCACAGCTGGAGACGGGAAAATCTGGGGTCAGGGAGTTCATGAGCCAGTCAACACTTTATCTGTGTGGGTCTATGAAACTCACAGACACATTCAAACATATTAATGGCTCATAACCGTCTAGTGTTTATAGTGCTGTGTGAATTTACACCTGCAATTCTATATGAGATTTTTAAAGATACTTTTACAACCTTCAATTCAGACCTTTTCTATAAAAATTAATTCTACTGTTAATTAAAACTGATGCTTACCCACTCTTTTTCTTGATGTACTGAAAGGTTTTCGAATTGATTATAGTGTAATTTTCTGTGTTATGTGATATAACAACAATATGCAGAAGAACATTTGACAGTCAAGTTAAAATGATTAAAAAAGAACCATAACATTTGAAGAGCAACACACTAAACTTGACTGACTTTTGAACATATCTTTGTAATTGTTTCCATGGTTAGGTGTAACAATGTGGCTAAACTGCCATGTTATCAATAACCTGCTGCCAGATATTGATATTTTTCAGACTGTATGAGTCTGACCACACTCACTGCTCCATCACTCTTGGTGCTTATCAAATAAACAGAACCTAACTGAAAGAGAAAAGGACTCACTGGGAGATAGCGGGGAAAAGCTCATCAGGAAACCTTAATAACTGATTAAAATGGAATCGTAAACAAACAAATAAACAAAGACATATGTCAAACATGTCCCAGGAACTGGTTTTAAGCCCTCTGCCTTTGACTACCTCCTGATCCACACTGCCCACACTGTGGCTGAACAGTCCACAGGAGGGCTGGCCTATGTGGCTCATTCAGGCTGAGTGTCCCAGAGGCTCGCCAACCAGCATCTGCCCCATGCCTGGATCCAGGGTAGGCCTCTGGTAAACATGTTCCATTGTTTCAGAGGTCACTTTGACTCTGAATCAACCTTAGTCTGGCCCCTCACCCACGACCAATCTGCCTTGGGAGACGCTACCAGGGGCAAAGTGACGCCTGCTGGCATCACCAGAGCCCACAAACTCCTTTAACACAATAAAGGCGTGATTCATGGAGGGATTCTCAGAGGTTCACAGTAGAGGTTCTGCTCCTCCACATGGAAAAGAACAAATTAAGGTGTTTGGGTATGACCAAATGGGAGCAGACCTCAGAGGAGAGCCAGGACCCAGGCTTGGGAACACTTTGGTGTCCCTGAAGAAGAGCTGAAGGAGGTGGCTAGGGACAGGGAGGTCTGGGTGTCTGATTAAACTGCTACTGCCCCGTGAAGCAGCAAAGAATGGACATAACAAACACTTATACTTACTTGCTGCTCTTTTCCTTCCAAAGGATATTCTTCAGTTCAATTCAGTTCAATTCATATAGCACCAAATCACAGCACCAGTTGTCTCAAGGCACTTTATATTGTATGGTAAAGACCCTACAATAATAAACTGATACAGACCACTGTCTGCATCGGGTGCTGACTTGAGGTGTTGTCGTTATTACAGGTAACAGATAGAAACACGTTGTTGTCACTCTGTGATTTTAAATGGTGTGCACAGTGTGGAAACTATTTTCAATTTTCCAAAAACTATTTGAATGATTTTCTCAATTAATTGACTTTTAACTTGACTTAAATTCTGAAAATTCTGAAGCATATTACACACTAACCCACGATAATGTCACATCTATTTGTGTTGTCTAGTCAACAGTCTACAACCACACGTTAACTTCACAAATAATGAAGGAAAGCAGGAAAACCAGAAGGTTTCTGCTTGAAAGTGAAACACTGTTGCAGATGAATAAGTGATGTGAATAAGTGAATAAGTGCATTACTTTTTATTACTAGTTATAGACAATGTTGTCAAGCTGAGAAGACTTCTTTTTCTGAATAGGATTAATGACCAAAATGTCTTTGAAAATTGAAAGGATACAGCATTAGCGCTTATGAAAACTGCCATGAGGGCTTAAAGACTCAATTTGACAGCACACAGTAAGTTTCTAATTGGTTTAAATCTTCTAATTTCCATGAATAAATTCACAATGATATAAAGACCAGCATGAGTGCAGTTTTATAGGCTCTGTTCATTGTTCCTTTCCTGTTATAAAAGTCCTCTATGACGAGCTGAGTGTAAACAGAAGTCGACGTCACATCCAGCCATGTGGACTGTGTGAGTTTTCTGTTCAAGTGATAAAACACAGGGCTGATTCAGGTAAAGCTGTTAAGGAGTCCTTGTTGCAGCCAGAAAGGGCCAAAAGTTAGAGGGCAAGGGGGAAACGAGGGAGGGATGGAGGTCTCTGAGGGAAGGTGAGGGGGAGTGAGTAAATGAGTGATGTGAGGGCTGAGAATGAAGAGGGTAAGAAAGGAGGAGGTTATCTGAAACGAGTCGAGATAAAACTACAGATATTTTTGAGGTGAAGCAGAAAACGGGTATTTTAGAGAGGGAAACGGGAGATTGGGGGGATTCTGGAGAGGCGACAGAAAGATTGGGGAGGGGTTAAAGAAAAGAGTAGAGGTAAATAAAAAGGAAGGGCAGAAATGGGGGAGGGCCGGAAAACAGCAGTTAATGACTGCGAGCCTACTCTCACTGGGGCTTCTAACGAGCAGCAATTACTCGGCAAACACACATTTGGAACTTCTATCACTGTGAGGACTGCAGCTGCAATCATTATTTTCATTCCACATTAATGTGACAGTTATTTTCCCTCCTAACTGCTTTGTGGCTAAAATATCACGTAGCTAAAATCTGTTCAAAGAGACATACAATCATTTTTTTACAGTCATGTGATAACAAAAAAGCACAAAATATTCACATTCGAGTGAAAAAAATGACAAAGCAATTTAAAAAAAAATATCTTCTTGGATTTGTTGCAGATTCTTTGGGCAAAGTTGGTTGGGATGAACCCTCTTTTACCACCAAGTAAAAACTCTTTGCCTTTTGAAGGATGATTTGAATGTTAAGATCTCACTGAAAACTGAAAGTTTAAAAGCTGTGTTTTTTTTCACGTCACTGTAAAGAGTGTCTACAAACCAATTGGCAAAAGGGGACTGCAACTCTTCTACTACAGAACTGTGCTGCCCTGGCATGTGAGGACAGTGAAGTTTGATTTGGTCTGGATACTTAAACAGTGAGTGTGTTCAAAAACATCTGTAAAGCACAGTGGAGGCTCTGTCATGGATTGGGGCTGCATTTAAACCAGCGGTGTTGGAGATCTTGTGAAAATTGGTGGAACTGTGAACACAGAAAGGTACAATCAGATTTTGATCCACCATGCTATATCATTTGGAAAAGCTTCAGACTGATAACAGCTTCATTGTCCAGCATGACAATAATCCCAAACACACTACCAACCCAGTTAATGCGTACCTTGCTAGAAAGACAGGGTGGAACATTATCAGTTATGGACTGGCCTCCCCAGAGCCCGGACATGTGTGGGATCATGCTTACAGAGAATTTAAGAAAAAGGCAGCCAACATCCAAATAAGAGATTTGAATGTCCTTCAAGAAGCCTGGAGCACTATTCCTAAAGAACAGTGCTCCAAGAACACTGCCTCAGAGAGTTCAGACTGTTCAAGGATAAAGGGGGTTACACAAAATAGTGACTTTGAAACTTGTTACAGTTGTACAGACTTTATTTTTCACACATATATATTGTAGTTCCATGTATGTTTGCAGATGCTTCAATAAACCGTTGCACCTATTTTACATGTTGTCAAGACTTTCGCACAATACTGTGCAGTAGCATGATGTTAAAAAGTACCCAAGTGGCAGATACCACAAAATCAGCTAACCTTAAAATCTCAAGCATTCTTTTCAAAGTGTGTCCTATAGTCAGTACCAACAAAATCTCCTCACTTCCCACTCTAAAAACAAAAAAAGATAACAGACACACAAAACCACCAGTAACCATCTGAAAAGTTTCAGTATTCAAGTGTCCAACTCCTATACAGGACTCATGCATGCTTGCTTTGGTGCTTGTGTTTATGTGTTTGTGGAGCTTTAGACAGTCCATGTTTTTGAGTGTGTGTGCACAGCCTCATTGCAGCGGCATGGTCCATTTAAGAGGGCGACTGGCCCCTTGGCTCTCTTTAGTTGTCATGTGCTTCAGAGAAGAAATGTGGCACCTGACCTCAACATTACAGCTCTGTGAACACATCTGCACCAACACACACAGAGGAGGAGCACATGACTGCATGACAAGGTCATATAGCCCCATATCACAATATCATCAACAATATCGTAAACTTGACTAATGGGACTTTACAGGCTTACCAGTAAAGTTCCACCACAAAAAAACTAACAAAAAAAAACTGTAATTGGGGGGGAAAAATGGAAGAAACCTCTGGAGGAGTCATGGTGAGAGTGTGAGCCGGGCAGCAGAACATGTGGCTGTGTTCACAGGAAAACTATGAAGAGTTTGTGTGTGTTTCCTTGTTCACACACAGTGGGACCATAAATAGTCGCTGCTATCAGCAGTGTGGGCATTCCAAGACAGAGCAGTGTACTATCAACATGGAGGGCAGACCTGCCTCTTGGGTTTTCTCACACACTCGGAAGGAGAGAGGGAGGAAGGGAGAAAAGGTTTCCAGCTCGAACTGAACCTTTCTGTGCGGACATAAAAACCTGAATGAATAGTGACACCGCTTATAACTTTGTTTTTGTTTGTTCAACTATTTTTACGTTACTTATACAATCTGACATCACTGGAAATGTTTACATTCGGGCTAAGTTGGCCATTAGTCAGCCTCTGCTTAGTCTGCTCAAGGACCTGATTGAAAATATTCTTCACATCATCGAGTATCGGGGCCGGGCTAGGGTGAAGAAGTGGCGTCTGTTCTCAGACGAAGCCTCGTTGAAGACGCTGATCGTGCTGACACAGACATACGCTTTACTGGGAAATTCACATGTCACACCAAAACAAAGGTCAGGGGAAAAAAAGGGAATTAGAGGTTTATTAGAAAAAGAAAATTAAAGAAATAAATACAAAAACTTCTGCACAAATTAAAAAGCCAAAACACTGCACTGTTGCACTGATTAGCTAAGATGAAGAGGACGTCTATGTTGAAGATAACAGGTGACGCAGACACCATCCAATCATCAGCAGACCACGAATCCACCTTTAAATTCACTAGTTTGCATGAAAAATACTGCTCATTTCCTCCTTTATATATTTATTCTTGAACTCTACCTGAGCAGATAATAATCTTTAATAATCTTCATCTATCTTACACTGGAGCTTCAGTTCATTTTATGTCCAAACCAAACTATTCTAGCTGCGTTTCCCCCTTCCTTTAACCCAACTTTCTTCTGATTGGCTGTCCTTAGCAATTAAAAAGTATGAAGAGCAGGTGGGTGGGGCTTCTGTCCCCATAGCTACAACTGATACAGATGACAAAACTATTACCCCCTCTATGAAAATTGTATTTTTTGAAAGTATTTCCCAAGTGCTGTTAAACAGAGCAAGCGATTTTTAACATAGCTTTTCCAAACACCGCTTACATTATTTTACTTTATTTTACACAATAATAAAAATATTTCACAAAATCCAAAAACTAAATTAATTAAATTAAACTAAATTATTAGCCTCCCTGATGCTAAATAGTCAGATGTGTATCCTTTTTGCTGGATAACAGCTTGAAGTCATTTGTTTTAGTCTCACAAACACCCCCTATTTCGTTTTGGGCAGGATGTGCTCTCGAGTGACAGCTCAAAGGTTTTTATACTGTGTGTAAACTAGATGTCAAGTTTTAGCTTGATTTTAAAAGCTTTGAGCATTACAAAGTCAAAGCACATCATTGGACAGCAGTGGTTTGTGCTGTGGCTCAATAAAAATGCTAATAATACTGATCCTGGTCATTTTTGATTTCTTCCAAAATAATTCTGTTGTTGTGTGCAAATTTAAATAATTTATGCTTTCTAAAGAAACGTAACATGTTCAGAAATGCTATGTTAAAATCCACTGCTCTGTTAAAAAAAAAAAAATCACTTGGGAAAATTTTGATTAAAAACTTAATTAAATAATTTGGTCCTCATCTATATTAGAGATATCCTCTTTCTAAAGTCAGGGCTTTCAGACAAAGGGATTACTTTTACATAGACTTGGGCCATGTTTAATACAGCAACCCACCATTGTAACAGGGTTGAGGAGAATGAATCTGACAGCATTCAGTGTCAGTTTGATATAAAGAACATTGATATCCCTTTCATCTTATATGAGAATGTGAAAAAAAAAATAAAAGGAAACACTGGTGCAATCAAAAGAGGGTTTTTTTGCTTTTGATACGGACACCCTGTCTATGCATATCTGCTGATTGATATTGGATTGATGCTCTATATGTTAAATGAATTACATTAAAATTAAATTAACACCTGAGAACAGGAGCAAATAAACAATATTTCAAAAAAAATTAATTCGCCTTCTTTATATGCACTTCTCTCATTTCAGCTCAGTATTAGAGCCTTTACTACACACGCTATTATTTATGATCATGCTAATTTCTCCTCTCCCTGCTGTCATTCCGAGTGCACACCTGAAAACAACTTTATGCTGTGTTAATATAAATACAATAAAACGCGTAAGAAGCCGACAGAGGAAGTGCCGTCTTTGAGATGATCAGTCGTGCCAATTCACATGACCGCCGTTTTCAGTTTAGTTGAAAACTTTTGCAAACATACAAAGAAAAACTGCTGACCCAGCAGCTGGAAAGTATCTCCAATCTACCTACTTTCTGCTGTTAGCTTCCTCTATGCTATGTATAAAACAAAAATGAAGAGATCGCGCCATTCTTTTTGGAGGTTTCAGAGTGATGTGATCAACATAACAGATCAATGCATCCCTAATAATTGCAGCAGTCCAAAGTAATTAATGTGTCCAGACAAGAAGTCAGTAAAAATACATGCCACAATGAAGATCAAAGCTAACTTGTGTTTTCCATTAAATGTTTTTCCTTCAAGTTCAAACTCAGATCATGTCAAACAGAGATAATGTCCATCGTGAAATCGACACTGAGTGAAAAACAAGTATAAAAAGGGAGGGACTCACTGATGGATAAAAGAGCTGAACGATGATGAGAGCATTTAAAAAAATGACTGGAGCAAAAGGACAAGCTGATAAAAAACAAGTGAAGGTTGATTCAAAGACGACAAACACAACAAAGGAATCACGCAGCTGGAAGCATATAAAAATAAACCGCCACAAGCAGACAGAGTAAAACAGAAAGACTGAGACGAACACACAGATTTCATAAAAACTGAAACACCAGCACGGGGAGTGCAGGGCGGGGTGTTTTTATAGAAGCCTATAAGAGTTTTAAGGCGGTTTTTTACTAATGGTCCATTGAGAAGGCTCTGTTGTTTTAGCCCCATAAGTTTTTACTGTCTGGCTGCAATCTGACCTTGGCTGCTTCACGGAGAAGATTGTGATTGTCAGAAGCACGGCCAAACATCAACTGACTGCGCTGGAAAAATACTATAAACAAGTCTCAAATATCATCTTTAACCCCCCGCAGCCGACGCCTTCAGAGTGCTCGACTTACTCAAACCATACAGACATTAGTCTCGTGGTGCCTGCGTGACAGTGATGTCCAAATCTAAACAAAACAAAAGTCTTGTGCCAAATTCAAGAATTTCACCGTGTTTTCAGTCTAAATGAGGGACGGCTTTTCCAAAACATGGAATCTTCAACCTCAAAAGTCTGGTGTTTTTAACCAACTTTATATTCCTCTATTTCAAACCCGCCAGAATGGGGGAGGATAGCTGTGTCTAAATGACACAAAGAGACAGCTTTACCGAGACTAGGTGGCCATTACATTAATGTTCCTTATAGCTTTATTCAGACATGCCAAGATACAGTACCGCGTTCCCTCTCATCTCAGCACTTGACCAATTTATAGCCACTTTTCAATTCAATTCAGTTTTATTGATATAATGCCAATTCACAACAGAAGTTGCCTCAAGGTGGTTTATACTGTAAAGTAAAGACCCCACAATAATACAGAGAAAACTCTAACAACCAAACGACCCCCTTGGATCTTGCACTTAGCAACAGTGGGAAGGAAAAACTCCTTTTTAACAGGACGAATCGGGCTCAGGGAGGGGCAAAACACACTGTGGAAGAGACCCAGAGATTTTTAGGTGGTTTGAACTTGACTTTCAGTTTCAGGGCTCAACAAGAGTTTCTTCCACACTTCAACACTTCTATATTATGCGACTACTATGTTGTGTATACAGTGTGAATTTAGGGTTATCAGATCTGGGAATACGGTAAAGTCTGTGTGCGTGTGTCACTGTCCCGCACACAGAGTGGAGCATGCAGTAGTCACTGCAGGAAAAACCTTTAGCCAAAACATGAGAATGGCTCATCCAAGCAACGCCAAGCTCATCACTGCACTTCATTAAGGTCCTAAACAGTTTAACCAGAAAGTTTAAAGGCGATCAGATGATCAGCTGTTGAGACAGATTCACGAGGAGTTGGATGGACAGACAGACACAGGTGTATGGTTTGGCTCAAAGCATTGACAAACACTGGGGTTATCTGGAAATGCTGTCACCACATAGGTTTATGCATCAAAGAGATAACAAGAGTCTGTTGTAAACATTTAAGTCTTTAACCACCAAGGTTATTCGTTCTAAACTAGCTTAAATGGATATATGCTACAAGTGGGCTTATTTTCCAACTGTTCCAACATTTTTAAAGTATTCAAAAACATCTTTGGCCGGGCTCTTTAAAGGCCAGTGTACTGCGTGCTGGAAACCACTAAAACCCTGTGGTACCTGGTAGAGGAAGCGCTGGCTGAACTGGTGCATGGCGCCCTGCAGCTGGCTGCGCTGGCTCTGCCACTGCTGGTAGTTTCGCACAGACTCGGCTGTGGGCCTCTGCCACGTGGTGGTTCTGGTGTTGTGGTCCACATAGTAGAACCTGCCCCGCTGGTCCACTCGTTTCTCCCAGCTGCAAGGGGGACGCAGAGAGGGTGAGTCGGGGCAGCGACGGGCACTGTGGCTTTCAACAAGATTTTATTAATCGCTTCAAGAGTGGGTGGTTGCAACGAAAAGCTGCTGATAGTAACGGTACTTATTTATGGAGACGAGGAAAGAAAAACTGATGAGAAAAGGAAGGAAAACAGTGAGGAGGCAGACAGCGAGTAGGATTCAGGAGAGGAAAAGAGGGAATAGAGGCATAAGGCATGTTTCAGATGGAAAACTGTTTAATGCTTCCTTTTTAAGGATGTTCACAATATTCCAAATTCTCCATCTTGCTTTAGATTAGTGCTCCAGTAAATCACTTAAAAATCAGCTGTAAGAGACAGAGACTGAAGCTAGCCGAATTGTTTTACTACGTTATCACTTTCGTTTAGCCTGAAATATCAAATAGTTTATTCTCCTTAAGCCGACGCCTGGCGTTACGCACGATGAGTAAAAACAATGGAATACGTCAGGTTTCTGACTGAGACTAACCAGGTCCTTCATGTGAGCACTCAGTTGTTTATGTACATGCTATTCTTCCCCTGAGACAGGAGGTCTGGACTTGGACTGAGATAGTGACAGTCTACTTAAAGACAAACACACAAAGAATAGACACACAGAGGAAAACACATGAACAAAGCCCCCTCCCCAACACGCACAAACCAGCTCCCCAGGCTCACCAGGACCGACTGCTGCTATTCTTGTATCTCTGACTTAAGTTCAACAGAATTTGGTAAAGAGAAAACAGCATCGACTTCCGAAGGCTAAAAACACTCACTGCAGATACAGACCAGCTTAAAAAAATCCAAACGCACACAGACAGCCACAGATAGAAAATAAATGGACAGCAGTACCACACCTCCACTCTTGTTTAAATGCTACATTTTTTCTTTTTACCTTTCATATGTTTGGAGAACAGCACCACTGCTACTTAACAACTGACTGAAATCAGTATAATACAAGCAGTGTAGCTGGCTCACACAGAATCAGTATGACTGGAGCCGCTGCCTTTCAGTTTGTCTAAAGTCCAGCACCACTCACTCCAAACCTGAGTCTCTAAACAGACTCAGTTTTGTTGCACTGAAGCCATTAATGCAAACTCACATTCAGGCTGCAGGAGGAGAACTGCATGGAAGATTTAGTTTACCAACCGAGGCTAAGAGTTTACTTGCTGCGTCATGTTTTATTGGATGCCTGCATATTTATATAACACAAAATGTTAATAATTTTCAATTGCTTTAGTGTTGTTGGGTATTTAAGCCTTTAGTGCCCAGCAGAACAAGCTCACAGTGAGATGAGAGAAAATAACAATTACAATGAAAGTAAGCGGTCCAATAGGCTGTTTAATTAGATAAATTACTATTACATATATAATATAATATTTAATAACACTTACTCCCAACACCGCTGAGCTCTCTGAGAACTTATATGATATTTTATATGATACTGATGGGTGACGCAGTTCATGACTGTAAGCACAGACAAACCAGGAGGATCATGTGACAGCCACGGCAGAGAAGTCTCTTTCTCAAGGACACTTCAGTAACAGATGACTGCAAACACAGCGAGTTATTTGGTGGAGGGACAGTCTGTCTGACCACGATGCCTCTGAGCTTTCTTTAAAATGCACAAGAAAACGCTGCTCCCTCTCTGATATTAGCGCTGGCTTGTTATTTACTGGAGCCGAGGAAAATCCCAGAGCCCACAGAGGCCCGTCTGAGTCTCTTCTCAGTTGGGCTATCTGTCTCTGACGCTCTGTACCAGTTATGGTACCATGTCATTAACTATCTACTCCGTGTATTTCTTGGAATTTGTAGAGTACAGTCCCATCACCATGTTCAGATCATACAGCACAGTGTTGAGCTTCTTTTGGACAGTTCAATCATTATTTATAACCGTGTCAATCAAAAGCAACACTTATTAGCTCTGTCTGTACTTAAACTGCTAAATTATTGGTGGGAGAAAAAGGTAATAATGAAAAAAAACAACATTAGGTGAACAATATGAGCATTCAATGTCAATTCCATTTTGGGTTATGCTTATGATAGCTTCAATCTGAACTCTGGTTTGTTTAGCATCAAAGAAAAAATACTGTTGCTCAGTAACACAGAAGTTTTTCAGACTGACTTTTTAAGTGGAAATCACTGCTACACTTTGGTCTGGCATGCTGTACTTCTTCTTAACTCTAACCATTTTAGTCAAGATGTAATCATTTGATGTTTTGAAATGCTATACTGGATATAAACAAAACCTTTTCAGTTTAGTCTGTTTGGTCTAAAGAAATTTTTTAAAAACCGCCAACAAGAACAGCTTAATCTAAATACAGAATCGGTTTAACTGTAAGAGGTCCTACACGTTGCACGGAAAAAAGAATGCAACATAATGCAGCTTCAAAACTGGAGTGGTTGAGCTTGTGACGTGTTACTGCTTACGAACCCTGCAGATGATATGATAAAGAACAACGTGAGAAGCTCTCCTTAGACTGGCTTTGGATTGCTTTCATTCTTTAAAAAATACTATTGCCCAACTACCCCAACCCCACCCCCTTCATCCTCTAAACAGCTCCTGGTGTGTACATCTGGAGAGTTAGCGTGGTATTAGCTTGCTAATTGATCCTCTGAAGGGCCACGGCGGCCATCAGCCAGCACAGTGGTGGATGGAAGTACATATGGCACGAAGAAAGGACTTTTGTTCTCTGGGCCCCCACGCTCTCGTTCCTTGTATGGAAAATCTGAGATGGAGGTGGAGGCTTGGGGGGGGGCAACCTTTTCCTAAAAACAGCCTCTCTTTCTCTCTGTCACCCAGTCAAACGCTCTGAAAATCAATCAATACTCACTCCAAGTAAAAATGTCGTAAATGGGCTGAACTCTGGCAGAACACGGTACTCCAGAAGAGGGAGAAACTGTGTTCTCGTTACGATGGCTCAGCACACAAACACTACGATCAAGCTGCAGCGTGAAGGCACAGTTACAGTGCAATGTGTGTATTTATGCCAGAGAACATATAACGTGCTCTTAATAAAACAAGAAGCTTTGATCGGGCAGAAACCAAGACTGGGAGGGAACTTTATATGTTCAGCTTTAATTTTAAAGTCACAGTCCACCCAGAACTGAAATTTTTGTGGCAAGTTCACTTCAATGGAATTGCTGCAATCAGAGCTCACAGGGGTTCAGACGCCCCTCCCACCAACTCAGAGGCTGTTTTGGCTCGTTTCTAGAGAAAGCTGTCAACTTTAGCAGCCAGTCAGCTGATGTGCTTCACAGGGGCCTCCGAACAATAAAGTGTCTCTCATTTCCTTCTGTCCCACAACACCTCTGCTTGCTTTTCCATCGTCGACACTGCTGACTCACACACTCCACTGCTGTTTAGTTGTAATAAACTCCATTCTCTTTTGGCCAGTTTTGCTATAAGTTTTACTTTTTTCTTTGATAAAACATTTTTTTTTGGTAATTTTGACTTTGATGTTTGAGGAAACTCTGGGAGACAGAGGTGTAATGCTATGCTGCAAAAAACACCGATGTAGCATTAAAGTAGCATCAGTCTAAATCATTGTGGCACAGGGCACTTCAACCAAGTCCAGCTTGAACTTTGATGCAAACTGTCTAAAGAGCTTGACACAAATTTATGTCCTCAACCGTTCGGTGCAGGGGAATGAGATCAAACTACGCCTTTAATGTCTATCTATGCTGACGTGCGAGCCTCCTGGAACAGAAACAGTACGGCATAATTTCAACCTGGAACAGAACTCCACTTGTTTATCTTCGGTGGGTTTGTTTTTTGTTTTTTTGTCTTCATACTGAACTCCGCTGTTGTTCCTTTTACCGAACAAGCCAACTTTTTACACAATCAGCTCTCAACCTACGCAAAGCGTCATTACCACTGGGCCAGGACGGCACACAAGTGGGCCTCTGTATCTTCTGTAATTAGCATAATCCTCCTCTCTGTGTAGCCAAGTAGACACAAATGTCAGACCATTAATCTGGCATAAATGGTTATTTAAGGACCCATCCTGCTTTTCCCCATTCACGTTACTATGTCAGATGGTGACGCTAAAAAAAGTGGCTTTTTAAGTTGGCCACAGATATCAGAAGAAACGGTTAATTTCGGACAGGTGACGACTGAATGCCCTTTAGTTTACAGAGAGGAATGTTAACACATGCATTAGTCTAACTTTACGTAGCCCTAAACAACCAGTGCACTGATGGAGAAAACACATTTAAAAGTGCAACGGGCGTACCCCGGTGGCAGTGGTCTCTCCCACGTTGTGGTTTTGGTGTTGTGGTCAACGTAGTACACTCTGCCATGAGGCAACACCCTCTGCTCCCAGCTGCACAAAGAGAGAAGAGACAAGCACACGCAAATATTCATTTACTATCACACTGAATACATTCCAGCAACAAGATATCCAAGATTTTCTTAGACTGCCAAAAACATCTTAGGGTTTTTGTTTTGTTTTGTTTTGTTTTAAAGTAGACAGGGAGTGTCCCTTGATGTAATAAACCTCTAAATGTATCTCGCTCACCTGCAGCCATTCCCACACTTAAGCTTTTTAGGGGCACTGACTCAACAAGTGTTGCTGAAGTTTTATCCTCTATAAAAATCATTCACGTCTACCTCTGTAAACACACGACTCACACTGGAAACACCATTTTAGTCTAACAGTAAAAATATTCTTTTCTGACATATCGGTGGCAGTCATCTCAGTCTGAGCTTATCGATCTTTTAACTATTAATGAATCCCCACTTTTTGGTTGAAACTGCATATATACACTCTACGTGGATTCTTATTAGACTATTGGAAGATTTGACTGGGTTCAGAGTTTCAGAGGCAAATATGGTGCTGGTAATAAAAACTGAAGCAGTAGGCGAAGTAAGCTACAAGAAGCAATATAGCAAGCAGACTTCATTTTATTACAGCATGAGGAACGAAAAGGAAATTAAATGTTTTAGTATGGGAGGACTCTCAACTTTCTCACAATTAATTACTTGCATTCACAGTTTACACGAAAGATCCGGGCCTACTCCAGCATCCATACAAAGTTTATCTATATACAATAAAAGAATATTAATCACTGCTTACTTTTAATATTTAGTGGGCTATAGCATCACAGTCACACAGAAAAAAAATATTCGGGTGTCAGGACTCCCGCCAAAAAACAAATTCTGAGGTGAAAAATTCCACCCTAATTTTGACTAAATTCTCAGAAATCTGAGAAACTGAAAATTTCTGTCTCTCTCTACTTTTCTGACAGAACGAAGGCTGAAAAGCCCAAAACTAATAATAACCATATTTCTTGTGCCTCGTTTCTCATCTAGGCTCTGTAATTTCTCTCAAGATAAAGCTCGCAGTAGCAGTTAGATTGTTTTGCATGTCGCACACTAAAATTATGTCAGATTTTCTCATCTGAAAAATGACCTATCCCGGTTTTGACACCGGTCTGACCCAGTTTCATTCAGTTAATTTATTTTACATCAGTTTTAAACTTTTATGACATGTATTTACTATTCATCCCTTTATTTCTCTGCTAATCGATCACCTGGGAGGAAGTTCACTGCAAGTTGCTGTAATAGCATTTTTATATGTAGATACAGCAGTGTGTGTATGCGTTTAAGATTTTCTTAAACAATAAATATTTCTCTGGGTGTTTCTGTGGCAGTCTTTTGTATACTTTATAGTTTGCTGCTCAAACTGACTATGAGATGCTGTAACGCACGGGCTCTTACCCTGCTGGGAGTGAGTCTGTGGTGGGCTCTGTGGTGCTGTTGCTGGCCTGCTCTGTGCTGGAGGTGGTGTTGGAGCTGGGCTCCACTGAGGCAGCTGGACCCAGGGCGTCCTGCTGACCAGGAGAGGGGCTACTGCCGCTGCTACTGGCAGCTGGAGACCTGCCTGAAGGAGAAGACGGAGGAGGCGTGTGTCGGGACAGGCCCCCGCGATTGTTCTCCAGTCCATTAGACGTCAGCTCAACCTTATCTGAGAGAAGATACAGGCAGCAAGAAGCATGAGAAAAGCTGGGAAGATGATGTGATGCATTCTTACAGTCAATTAAGAAATTACGGTTTAAGAGTGAGTGGATTGATGGCTGCATGAGAGCTGATTTGGGACCAAGACAAACAAACAAACATTTTCTGTTGAGTAGTTGATTACAAGTAGCTGCATCTGCTGCATATTACTCATCTACTCTCTTTTCCCACACTTCCTTTCTCTCCACCAGTGCTGTCAAATAAAGGCATAATACACTTCCAGTGACCTTCAAATTAAATATTAAGTCTTGCAATCTTTAGACGGTAAAACAATTTCAAGTTTGGCATTTGCACCTGGAAGGTGTTTCTATTACGACAAAATGAGTGGCCAATCCTTAGGCTGCAAAATCAAAACAAATCTATCTGCCTGTGAGAAAAATCACAGAAGGATACACACATACAATAATTAACTATTCATACTCATTGAGTCCCTTGCAGTAGCCTTTCAGCACATTTTTCACCCTGCTCATCTCGATAAAATGCTGAATTTAATATTTTGTGTGTTGAACATCTTTCAAAACTGTGACACTACGTAAAGATATCTAAAATTGTCACATGACATATTTAGGAGTGGATAAAAACTTTTTACACACTTTGGGTGTGTACAGATTATTTTCACTACAGCTCATCTCCTCATATTTTTTTTAATCAAATGTATTATCTAAAAAATGGTAGAAGTTGTGAAGAATTCCTGTTATTTCCTTAATGTTTTTACTCTTTCTGACCTAAAGTCTAAAATTTATATCATTTCTGACAAAGAAAAGCTTAAAATCCATTAACACAGCAGGAAACTGTAATTTAACATTTTCCATACAAAACATATATAAAAGCTGCTGATTAAATTTCTGTCAATAAACAGGTGAAATATTATTTTAGCCACATCTACCATTCGCTGTAGCGTGGCATAATGTGGTTATTTTCTTGGATGCTCCCTTTTAAAAGCTTCCTCAGCAGTGCAATCACATAAATGTAAAAACCCTTTGTTCTTAAACTGTGCGTGACACCAAGGCGAGGTGAGCAGACTTTTATACCTGCGCTGTTTCCAGGGCTGCTGTGACTCTTAGAGGACCGCCGGCGAGCACCGGGTCCGGGGATCTGCTCCTCACTCAGATCCCCATTTGTCAGAGAGCTTCCTCTGGAGCCCCCCGGGGACTCAGCCTGCGAACCCCCCACTGAGTGCCTGTTGCTCCTGAAAACAGAGAGAGAAAAAGGGAGAAAGAAAAGAAGAAGAAGACATATCAACATCTGCACTTATTTTATTTAAGGAATTTTATTCACCTCGTCCTTTTATTCTTTCATATCCTTTGTTTTGACGACACACGATTCAAGCACACACGCAGAGGTGTCAGCTACTTTTCCTCTCTGAACACCATCATATTTTCCCCAACGCTAAATATAACTTTGCTTTTCTGACGAGAAAAAAACAAACAAAACATGATGGCTTGCCCCCCCAGGACTGAGGAATGCTGGGGCCGAGCTTGGACGGCGATCTCTAGATGAGCGGATTCTGGGTTCAGTTGTTTACGCAGCTCAATAAAGAGAAGAACTAACAGTGCAGTGTGCATGTCTGCATGTTTTTATGACTATGTTCATGCAATGAGAACACTTGAGAACAGCATAAGAAGCCTCTCCTCTTGTCTGTTGGTGGCATCTCTTCATATGCAGTATAGAGATGTTGACTGGCTCGCCATGACAGCAGCGGTTTGGGCTCTTGGCTGAACTGTGCTTAATGCCCCCCTACAGTGTTTAGAGGGAAATACCATCTGACCCCATGCACTCCCGCAGCAAAGCTTGGAAATACATGCAGCCTGCTCCACTATTTATTATCTCACTACCATTCTAGCCAGTGAGAGCTGTGTCTGAAACCACACTTGGGGGGGGGAATAACATGCTGGCACTCTGCATAAGTGCTTCAGTCGACCGTGCTGGCAATGGCTTCCTCCACTCGACCCTTTTCTTCTCTTTTCTGCATTTATTTTGATTACAATTATGCCTGGGGGTTATGACTTTCATAAACAGTTTTTTAGAAATAGGTTAGGCAAGTTTAGCATTGTGTTATTATTATTGTTCTTACTGTACCACAACGTCTGCAGACTTTCTAAAGCAGTGGGATTAAAGAAGCCTTTTTTTTGTTGTTCTTTTTTTAAGCCTGAAAAGCCTTTTTGGTTTGTTAGGCTATAAAGAATCACAAAGCCTTTTAAAAATCTGACTTCTGGAAATAAACATTAAGACAGAATAACGCTGAAATGATGGCTTTTATAAATACACTCTATTATTCTGGTGTTCAGCTATTCAACAGGAGACAATCTTGCCTTGTATTTGATGTTTTGCTTGCCTGATATGCCAGAAAAGGGAATCTCTTTGGAGTTTTATTACTCGTTAGAAAAACGGACCTGATTCTTATTTTTTTTTTAGACATAAGCTACAACTTTAGCTTATCTGATGCACTATATCCCACAGGAGATGCCAGTACAGTCTACAGCAGCGGTACCGTGAGTCGTTTGGTACCGGGCCGCGAGAGTTGAGGCTCGGGTGTGAAATTTATGGTTTTCAGGGTTTTTATCTTTATTTTTTTTAATCGTTTTTATCGTTAACTCTGTTTCCCTGGATCTTTTCCCGTGTGTTATGAATAAACCTTCTTTTTTTTGGTAGCGGTATTGGTTTTATTTTGTTGCATTTATCCGCGACACCTTAAAGGCCGGTCCATGAAAATATTGTCGGACATAAACCGGTCCATGGCGCAAAAAAGGTTGGGGACTGCTGGTCTACAGTATTCCCCATATAACTATGTCATTTACCTGTATGGCTCCTTCCATCACACAGACGCTGCCACTGCTAATCCCGTTTAGACCCTTTAAGTGTTTGTTCTGTTCAGTTTGCTTTTAAATCTGTCCATTATGGCTGTCACTACTGCATATCAAATTTTCACAACATTATTATTATCATCATCATGGTCAAACGAAATCTCAATAATGATATTATTTTAGTATCTAGAGAAAAACTGAAAACAATAATAAACTTATAGTTTCAAAACCTAATTTTAACTGTTTTATGTTTCATCTGTTTATTGGCAAATTAATTACACTTAAAATATGAATGTAGAGCAAATTTATGATATTTGATCCAAAGAAGCTCTAATGAAAGTTGGCTAAAGTGCATGTACCTCCTTTTGTATATTTTGTTATATTTCATGTTATAATTCAGAAATTTTATGAGCCTAAATGGAGTTATGACAATTAAGAAATCCCAGACTTTTGGGCCAACTATCCTGCTGTGTCACCCCAAGCTCTTCAGGAGCTGGACAGCAAAACTGACAATATCCCACAAGGTGCACTAATAAAATAAGAAAATAAAATATCAAATTTCCCCTAGATGACAGCAAGCTGTGCAGATCCAGGAACCCAAAGCCTGTTTTATGCAGATGCCAGATGGTGGGAATTATTACACAGTGACGCAAACGCAAAAATTTCGGAAGGGGATAAATGATCCCCCTTCTTGTGTGGAGAAAACCACAACTAACCACCACATATGTTGGTAGAAAAAGATTCAGAGTCTTGAACTGAGATATTTCCAAGAATCCCCCAACAGCACACATGGTGGCAGAAGTGCAACTTAAACGTCGTTGGCGTTTTTTAGTAACTATTGAGAATAAAGACAATTTGGAAATCGGGGGGCAAATCAAGACTGCTCATAACTGATGACTTCCATCTAGAAAGACTTTGTTAGACATTATTTAAAAAGTTGGACTGTGTAATCTGTTGGGAGGATGCTAACATTATACCAATCAAGCTGAGGTGGCACATCCAAAAGATCCTTTGTGAAAATAACTTCAAACGAGCTGGATCTGAAGCAGATGCATCAAAAATGTGCCTGATGAAGTAAAGGAGGTGAGTTACATGCTAGTGAGGCCTACTGCATGCTGTGGGCTTACAACACAATCAAAAGAAGAGCTGAAGACCTTTCAGATGGCAAACAAGCTGTTTTGCAAAGATGTTGATAAAAATTTAAAATTTGTTTTGCACTTTAGTCTTTGAAATCCACAGGCTCAGAGGTTTCCATGCTTTTGCCAACCTACTGTGACTACTGGAAAGGCACACTCAACATGTGTAACGGTACAGTGAGTTGGATGTTAACCATAGTTTTACTCCATTCTTAAAATATTATTGAAGCATCCAGAGGACTGTACCCAAATCCCAAACAGTCACAGCGTGTGCGCCTTTGTGTGCATTTTTCCCACCTGGCCTGTGATCCCGCTGTACTGGGAGTCTCCTCGCTCTGTGTCCTCCTCAGGTTGGGTCTATCTGACTGAAGCATTTCTGCAAAAAAGACCGATTACATCATTAGTGGACAGACATACTTACACACTGACACCTCCATATCACGCTCCTACCAGCACACTAACAGTTCAGCAGTGAATCCTTGACTAGATAAAAACTAGTCAAGTCTCCTTTTACTTGTGACAAAAACAGTGATAGTTCGGGCTGTTCATGTCTCCCGCAATAGACAGCCCTGTTACTATAGCAACCCAATGCAGTCCAATAAAGAAATAAAAGAGGAGGATGTACAGTTAGGTTTGGTTTTATTCACCAAACAGTCACAGTGCCAAAAAAGTGCACATGCAAGCTTCCTGAAACTGAAAATGAGGATGTGTTAATTAGTTAATTTAGTGTACCATTTAATTCACGCAATATTTCTGCAAAGTACAACGGAAGGTTTAACCTCAGACACCACTGTTTATCTGTTAAAGTGTGAGTTTTACAAAATATGAAGAGCAGGAAATGTCACACTTGGTTTGAGGGGAAACAAAAAAATGTCCAAAATGTATAAAATGTCAAATATACAGTTAGAAATGTTATATTTTCCATAATAAATACACTATAGTGAGAACTGGGCTCACATCTGTCAATTTGGACCAAGTGACAATTCTCAGGGCCAGGCCCAAATGAAGCAAACATGTACTATAATCATTAAACCTGCAGTTCCTCCAATGGCCACTGGAGTCTGGCTCTAAATTTGAGACAATCCCCATGGACTTGCATGAGAAAAGGTCCATTTTCAGCAATTAAATAAAGAGGTTTACAGCCTGGTACTAAAATAAATTTTGTCTTCTTTATAACGGCTGTACAGGGATTGGTGTCTATGACTGACAGTTGTGCTAACGAGCAGCAAATCACTCAACTGACCCTCTGAATGGTTCAGATGTTTGATCGGGACAAAAAAAAAAAAGAAGATATGTCTGTTGATTTGCGCATTTCTCCTGCACTTTAGATGAAATGATCTCAATAATTATAAAACTACACAAATACAACATACACAATTGATTTGCTGCACAAAAAAACTTCAGTTGCTCGTAAACTATATATAACTAGCAATATGTCTGTGAATGTTCTCAGTCATCCAGGTCATTGTAGTCTAAGGAGCTTGGAAAGAAAAGCGTCTGGACTTCTTTAAGTTGCTTGAAGACGTTTCACCTCTCATCCGAGAAGCTTCTTCAGTTCTAAAGGTCATTGTGAAACCTGGCCCCACCCTATCGTGATTTCAAGAGAAGAG
>VUQG01029914.1:0-14709 GCA_015106755.1 Etia nguti | reverse complement strand
GAAAGAAAAACGTCTGGACTTCTTTAAGTTGCTTAAAGACGTTTCACCTCTCATCCGAGAAGCTTCTTCAGATCTAAGAGAGGGATCGTGTGATTAGGTAGAGGATCATTAGGGGGATCCATGTCCCTCTTGAGGTGACACTCCCATAGGGCTTAAATCTGGGACTCTCCACCATTTGACCTTAGAACTGAAGAAGCTTCTCGGATGAGAGGTGAAACATCTTCAAGGAACTTAAATAAGTCCAAATGCTTTTCTTTCTAAGCTCCTTAGACTATATATAGCTAGCAACTGATTCCACGTGGTGATTCTCCTTTATGAGCAAAGTTTGCAGAATAAACATCATGTTGCACTCAATAAAAACTTAAACTAGTGAATAAGACCATAAACTCATCAGGAAAGTGTTCACTTACACCACACAGCAAGAGAGCCAAGCACTGTTCACAATGAAAGTCTTTGAGTCGCCCCCTGCTGGCCATTATCAAGAATGCAAGACCAAGGTGCTTCACATTAGCTTCGCTTTACAGACTCTGAACATACGTTCATCTTTCGAATCCAATCGATGTTTCCTATCAGTTCTGTTACCATTGCTGATTACAGGCAAAAAAAAAAGTTCAGACTATTCAAATTAACTTTTTTAAATCACACTTTGAAGCGAGTATTAACAATCCTGGCTAAAAAACTCTAAGCAAACTCACTAAGCAATAAGTTCAGTTTCCCTAACATTATCATTATCAGTACCAGTGTTTTCTGGGACTTACACACAAAGCAGTTAAGTCTGCTTTGTGTGTAAAAAAAATAAATAATCAGATCCATATAGACCTGACACATGTGGTGGTGGAAGCAAAGTTGGTGGTTTAATAGAGACCATTCATCCTTGTATGTACCGTGTAGTCTGTGCTGGTTTGTGTGCGTAGTGGTATTCGGTCTTGGCGGTGTGAGGGAATGTGTGACTATACAGTCCCAACTGTGACTGAAAGCCACAGGCCTGTAACACGCTTTTCATTAACACCCAATTTCTCCTTTACACACCACCTTCCTTTGTGCCGTGGGCACGAAAGCCTCAAACGGCATCCATGTTTACACATTTACATATCCCGCTATCTAAGGTAAAGAAAACAGGTAATGTCTCACTGACTGACACACATGCACACACACACAGAGCACTGTTTTAGAGCTATGAAAGAGCTTCTTGTGAGCAGACCTGGTGGACATACAGAAAAATAAACAGTGGTCTTGAGGAGAAACCATTGTGTCATAGCCCGCTCACTGAGTTCATCATCCCCCCCCTCCCTCGTAATGGTCTAATTACTGTTCTGGTGTCTGTCTGAGGTGGTATGCCTTCTCAACATCTCAACTTCAGTGAAAACAACAGAGGGCACACATTTCAGTCATGTAGCTGCTATGGAGAGACTGGAAGCTTTGGCTCACTTGTTTAACCTCAGTGTCCATTCAGATTAGCTGCTGTGAAAGAGGACACCTTTGATTTAAGACTGCAATAAAAGAGGTCGAGCAGGCAAAGCCCAAAGGTGTTCACCGATGCTAACAACAATACAAAATGAACACATTCACACAACTTGCGGCCAGGGCGACAAATGAACTGATTATGACAACACTTAGATGAGGGTCTACACCAGAGGTGTCAAACATAAGGTCCGGGGCCAAGAATCAGCCCAGCAAAGACTCCAATTTCGCCCACTGGACGGCTTTAAAAATAAGGAGGAGTGGACCTTAAACACAGTTAAACCTTTTAACTGTGTTTGTGGTCTTTTACAGCTTTTCCTATTGATAGAGACACCGGCCCCCATTTCCTCATTGGCCACACATACTACTCCAAGGCAATTAAATAATAGATAAACAATTAAATTACAGAAAAGCTGCAGTTTTTCCACAATCTACTACAGAAATGTGTGTTTATTTATTTATATAATTAAAGGACAGTCTTGGCAAAGGACTACAGGGACTTTTCTGTAATTTTACACATTTATCATGTAGTTTCATGCTCCAAGGCCCAATTATCAAAGTTTGATGTCCCTGGTCTACGTGAAGCACGAGGGGGACGGTCATCAACTGGTCATTTGTCACTTGTAATGATGATCCTAATGGGTCTTCATTGCATAAAACTTCATTGCAAATGAAGCTTATTTTTAACCTCCCTCGATATATAGGGATTCATAAGTATCTACACTAACAAATGTTTGGGAAATCTGTTTTGTGTACATGAACAAAATATTGGCTTTTTAAAACCATGAAATATCGGTACTGGTATCGGTCTTAAAATTCCTACATTGCCTAGCTCTACATAAGAAGGAATCATGTTGCTTTTACGCCACTTTCTCACAGAACAGACGACTGTGTGTATCGGACCAGTTCTTGTTTGGTTAATGGGTGGCATCTGGATAGACTAGATATGACACAATGAGTTCTGCTAGTCAGCTAGGTGATTTTTCATCCGATCAAAAAATTCCAGGGTCTCTTTCTGGACCTTGGCTTTGTCTCACAGCTTAAGTGTCTGACGTTTATAATAGAAGTTCTCGCTGCCTTTGCATTTAGACATTTCCAGTGATGTATTTGTGTAAATGACCCTTCACCATCGAAACCCTCCATATCCCTCATTGTGACTTCCAAAATGTGCAGTTGTGTTTAACTGAGCATTTATGAAATTACTTTATTTTTCCCAGTCTGTTTATTCAGTGTTAGCCACCCCACCCTTTAATATCAGTCCCTATATAAAGACATCATTGGGCAGCGACTGGGATTTTCACATCACACAGTTGCCCTCGATTTGCAGGGTCTGACAAAATGAGAGGTTACAGTCTGAATGTCTTATCCATGGACATTTTCTTGTGGATACATACTATACCACAATATATACATCTTCCAGTGACACTTTTGGCTGAATTTCTGTCTCACGCTCTTAATGAGTTCCACAACTCTGGCACATTTATCCAGTTAATTAACACAGTCTAGCGTGACATCTCAGTGTTGACCAGTGTTAGTCACTGGGTTGGGTAATCTGAGGGTGTCTGTGCTGCGGTTTACATGTGGCTCCTGCTTCTGTGGGATAGGAAGCTGTGAGCATGTGGAGTGTGTATGTACGAATCTGACAGTTACAAAGTTTGCCAAAAGTTGAAATATAAGGGTTTGTTTATGAAGCCCACCACATGCATGTGTGCGTGTGTGTGTGTGTGCGTCAGAAAAGCTGCAAGGGGAAGTGAGCAAACCCCCAAACTAACAGAGCTGTGTTCAGACTGAGAACACAGAGCCCCTTGACACCACCAGAAGTAACACACTCCCACCTTTATGCACTTTGTATATTCAAGCAGCTCACATACGGCTGAGCACACACACTCTGCAGAATGTAAAACACATGTGCGCTCACACACAAGCGCAAAAAACCCAAAACAAAATAACAAAACCCCCACACATCTGCATCGACACTCACAAGAACATAAAAAACACACACAAAGTCAAGTGCCTCAGCTTGAAACCCTGGATCTGGAGGGCACACTTCAGACCTTTCCTCCCCCTGAAACACACACACACACTCACCCACTTGCATTCAACTTCGTCATCCCTGCCCCTGCAAGCTTGAAGAGGAAACCCCCCCCACCTCTCGCTACCATGCACACTGCTCCAGGATCACAGAAGGCGATTGTACTACTGAGCTGCAAGCAATGAGACTCAATTACGCAATTCTCTGTAACAAATTAGACAAAAGCGCTCCTGATGTCAGTGATTATGTGTGTGGAGAGGCTGCAGATAACAGAAAACTTGGGGGAGGAGGGCTTTTTTCGTTGTATGTCAACCTCTGACCTGCACACACGCTCAAATTACAGATGCACGCTTGTTTAACTGCATTACAAGGGCCTCGTTTTCACTGCATTCACGCCTTTATATCCAGAAACTGGTCTTACTTTAAAGAATGGTTCCATATTTTTCCATAAACGCGCTCATTCGCTTTCAAGCCAAGACTTTGGTGAGAAGATCACATTCAAAAGAGCAGCAGGCAAGCTTGGCTTTGTGTCCCGACTACTCAATCTTTACAAAACTAATGTGTAAAAATGAGATGTTCCCACTAACCTTTCTGTAGCCAGCTCTAGCTACTGGATGGAAGGATTATCTAAAAAGTCAAAGTACTCTGTTAAAGATCTGGAAATTTGATTTTTGGGTTTGGGATTTTTTTGGGGGAAAAATCTGTTTATTTTGAATATGACAACACTGTATTTAGGTTATGTCGTTGTTAACCCTTTTGCACCCAAATATCACACAGATTGCCTGGACTTATTTTGTATTTTGGGCTGTAAAATTACATAATAATTCTCATCTTTCAGGAACCATTTGAACGTTCTCTACAGGTCAAAATGGTTAAGGAGTTACAGTCATGTGAAGCACGCATGGTAAAATCTAGGCTGAGCTGATTCTTGTGCCTGCGTTCAGCCAACATTGTGAAGATTTTGTGCTGCCGTGACAAACCACATATTCCTGTAAAGCCCGTCTTTTCTTCTTTCGGAAACAATCTGAATTTTGTCTGTAGCACAAACGGGAACGGACGTACGCTTGTAAAATGTGCTCGCCACCAGGCCGATAGTTTAAAAAGGCGTTATGGGGTAGTTTGGAGACTCCTTGTTCAAACTCATGTTTCTTTATGCACAAAGTCTTTTCAATCTACGACGGGTCTGCAACGCAAGCAGAGCAGTTTAGTAAACTGTTTTATTACAGAGTTACGCTGCTGGAAAATGTGCAGAATATGTTTAAGTGTGACTTTGCAGAAATAAGCAAGACCTTCTTTTAGCTTCAGATAGCAGCTCCAAAACTTACATATACATATGTAGTATCAAAAGTGCCAACAACCTATAATAAACTATGCAGTGTAACTTCAGCTCCCTTTGAAGGCCTCAAATCCACATGGGGAAAAGAGTTGGGTATATCTATGTCAGATGACATTTGGGATTCAGTCCTCACTCTGGTAAATTCCACATCACTCTGCGCTCGCCACTCCCTATTACAATTTAAAGTAGTTCATAGGGCCCACTTATCTAAATCCAAATTAGCTAAGATTTATCCTGGCTTAGACCCTCGCTATAAGAGGTGTTGGTCTGATGATGCCAATCTTACCCACATGTTTTGGACCTGTCCTGCCTTGGCAAATTTTTGGGAGGAGGCTCTCAACCCCCTACTTGCTCTCCTTGGTACAGTGGGTAAGGATGATAAGTATATTATCGGGGCAAAATGTCGGGTGCTGTCCTTTGGTTCCCTCCTGGCTAGACGTGGCATTTAGGTGAGGTGGAAGGCTGCTGCCCCGCCCACCCATGTTCAGTGACTCGCTGATCTCACGTCGTGTCTTAGTCTTGAAGTCTTTGTAAGGAAAGGTTTTTGTCAGCATTAATCGGCCCTCCCGAGTTGTGGTGTTCTGTTAACTTTCTTTACCTATCTACGTGATGAGTTCTGCTCTGTCTTCAATGCAACCAGTTTTTGTTTCCCTTTAAACTGTATGTATATCTCAATAAAAATGTTTTGAGGGGAAAAGAAAAGGGCCAACAAGCAATGTGGTCTGATAATGATTTTCAGTTTCCAGACCCCTGAGCAGTGATTTTCATACAGCATCATGCTTTTAATTCACTGCCACGCGAGGACACCAAAGACGACAACCATTCAGGATTCTCTGCATCTCTTTGATTTTTATTTTTTGTCGATCTTGTTACAACACATATCGCAGCATCTATTATTCTGTGCTGAAAACCCCCCCCACACCATTTGAGCGAATCAATGCTGGGAGAGCCTCCAGCCCACCCCCACGACCCTGAAGTTAAAAAAAAAAAAAATGGATGGATGAATTGTTTCATTGCTGTTTTTGTACCATTTTCAATTAAACTCAGGGTTTATAGAATTTGCAGATGATTGCATTCTGCTTTGATCCACATTTTACACAGAGCCCCAACCTTTTTGGAAACTGGGTTGATCCGTTGATGTCGGAAAAACACTATCCAGAATAAATAATACACCAGAAATTTATTTTAATTATCTTTTAAAAGTCAGAAAATTACAGATAAGTCCACAAAATATTAGCGGACAATGTTTTTCCTTTTTTGTGAACTATAAGAGGCATTGTGTCCACGCTGATTTAGTGGAATTATTCATCTGGTGCTAACTGTGATGAAGTCCTGGCATGCAAATATGGAAAGAGTTGCCGCAGAAACAGCAGTGACTTTGGCGACTGTGTCCTTACAACTTAAAAACACTGTGTATGATTCTTATGCACATTTAAATCCAAACAATTATCTTGCCTTCCTCTTAAGCGAGGACTTACAAAAAAAACAAAACAAAAAAAAAAAGCCCCATTTACAGGATTTGTTTTTCCATCTTGTCCCTCTCGGGGAGATATATGTTACAACAGCATGCACACACTCGCACACCACCTCTTAACCTCTCTTCCATCTGAACACGCACAAAGAGACACATTTACGCAGCCCATGCTGTGGCAGGCCTCAGGCCTCACTGCTGGCCCTGTGTTCATTCAGCAGGATACACTGCAGGCTCTGTGTGGCGCTCTATGAAGCCTTGTGTGTGTATTGCACAGAGAGGAGAGGAGATGGATGCATGGAACCTGGCTATGGCTTTAAGAGCAGATTAAGAACACTGTATTTGTTTAAAAAAAATAGACCCAGTCTTTGCTTCCAAACCATAAAGGAAGGCAAAATGTTAGTGTAGTGCTTGGGAGCGGAAAATTCTGTTGACTGAGAGTCAATAAGTGTGTGAAGTGTTTGAAATCCTTCCTGGCAAGCTATGGAATCATTTCATATTGGTTTGGGAATAGCAATACATGAATGTGAAGATAAAATATCAATTGAGGCCACAGTTACAGAGTGTCATATATTCTTTTAATATCTTGATTTAAGTGTAACAGTATTCTTGTTTTGTTATTTTTGGCCGGACAGACAGACTACTGGGACACTATTTAAACATCACCTAAACTCTCTACTAAAAACAACAACCGGCTTTGGTGAATTGAATAAATACTCTCTAGTCTAACTTTACAGTAACTGTCATCAGGTATGACACAATACACCTGAAGCTAGCCACTACATAACAAATAAATCCAAATTCTTTACAACTGCTATCTTTATACAGTTAAAGCAGATAAAAGCAATACAGAGAATATTTTCTGCCTATCCACCGCTTTCTAAAACGCAAAGTGCTCTCAGTGAAAAATAACTTTTTCTAATGAGAAGAAGCCTGAGTCACCGGGAATGTGACGGCAGAAGGCGGACAGAGCGTGCAGATGTTTTTGCCAGAAGTGCGCTGGCACAAGGGCAATAAAAGGAAATTTGTTGAGACTAACAAGAGCGTAGCCGCTGCTGCCGCTGCTTTTTCAGACACGTTCATTTGTCAGATATACGGCCTGGAGGCCAGGCCCTCTGCTTGTCTTTGGAAAGTGTGAAAATGGCAGAGGAGGTGGTCAATTTTTAGACTTTTCACGGTGTTTTGCACCAGGAAGCATTGTGTTCCAAGACATTAAGACAGCAGCTGTCAAAATCCAGTCCAGAGGTGTGATACAACATCACTTTAACAGCCGTCATGACATTACCCATGGCTTGCTGTGCCACTGGAAAGATGTTAAAACATGTCAAAGCCACGGAGGCATGTCAGTGCTTCTCTGACTTACAACAGTAGCTCTTTTTTTAAGTGGAAAAACAGACTTTGCACACTAAGACATATCCAGCTGTTCATCCTATGTGTTGTGAGGATGAATCCTGAAATGCTATGGTGTTTACACTGGAAAAACTCTTACCAAGTATATTTGTCTAATTTCTAGTCAAAATATCTCATCACACTTAAAATAAGACACATCAGCTACAGAGTAACATTTCAGTGAGATATAGGAACTCTGGAGAATTTTCACTTGTTCCATTGGCAGATTTTTTCCAAGCAAAAATATCTCATATAAGTGAAAAAAGTGATTTATTAAATTCTATTATTTAAATATTTAGAAACATCTGAAGCAGGACTATACTGTCAGAAAACATCAAAGATCACAGGTAAAATGCTTACCTTACTTTGACTGCTGCAAAGGAGACCTTACCTGGTCTACTTCGCAGCAGTTGCATCACTGCATGTAAAGGAGGCAGAAGGAAGGCAAAACTACTTGTCAAGCTAATGGAAACTTCAGTTGATTTAAATGTATATAAAATTACCATTAAATTAGTGGAAGAGTCTTAAGGTAGTTATAAAAATCTGAATTTTTCTCTATAATTTACACCAAAGCTCAATATGAGCACTTTTGACAATGCACTTTACATTTAAAGACAAAAGAACATGATCAAACGTGTGTGTTGCCTGTTAGATAAAATAAGTTTAACACCTCTGGTCAACACATTAAAAGGTTATCAAAATGATCCTGGTTCTATGATAGAAGTTACTTGGAGTTACAGCTTGAATGACTCTGGTGATTATATTATAAACATTATAATCAATATAAACATTAAAAAAACATTATAGCATTTCAGATATGACAAAGACAAGTGGTTAAATACGGTACATGAAAATAACAGGACATGGAACAGAACAGTGCAATTACTGCTAACATTAATATTAAGACTGCAAAAATGTGAAGAGGGAGCAAACACCCTCGCTCTCGCTACAAAACATAGATCTGTTTAATGTTTTCGTAAAAAAAAAAAAGTTAAAAAACCTTTTTTAAACTCACGCTGGTGTTTCTTAATGAAATAAGTGAAAATGTCACAGTATAGGATGTTCAAAACATCAGGATAAACTAGTTATTGATTACTCACACCTACTGACAAAGGATGGAGTCTGCTGGTTAAAGTCTACAACAATTAAACAAATACGATAAAAAAAGCAGCAGTAATTTTAAAAAAAAAATGCAATAATTTAAAGCAATTCAGTTATTGAAGCATTGGTTTTCAAGGTTGTTCCCAACATTTTATCATTAGCACAAAATCTATTCTCTATTCTATATACTGCTTCACGCTTCAAACCTGCAGTAAAGGTTTACTTTGTTTTTTGTGTAAAAGTGTTGCTACATAGCAGAACACTGCACCACCGCCATCACGCCACAGTCTGCTGAATCTTAAAGTTTCAAGCTGAATCCTTTTGCAGTTAAACCGAGAGAACTGTTTCTAGGATTAGAAACGCAAATCAAATGCAAAGTTGTATCGGTCTACCAAATCTTAAGGTTCACCTTCACTATTCCTGCCATTTTTAATTGCACTATGAAATGAGGTTATGGCTCCCTGGAAATGTTTGTTATCATCCTAAGGCCTTCTCCTGCGTGGGAACCAACAAATATTTTAATTTCGAAAGGTTTAGGCAGCTGCGTAGAGAACTCAGTGACTGTGGTTTGCTGGGACAAGGTTTCAGGAAACAAAAGTATTTGTGAAGCTTTGAAATTTGAATCACCTCCCCTTTGAAAAAGCCAAAATGCAACAAGATAAAAATAATTTGAGTTAAATTAACTGAGGTTAAAAGTGCTTTTTGGACACTTAAATTTTTAAAAAGACAGAGAGAGAGAGACAGAGACAGAATAAAAAAATAATCTTGCTTAAATGCTGAAAACAATGTCAGCTTTTACTTGGCTGTCTTTAGTAAGACTAAACACAGTAAAATGTTAAGGCATGCTACTGTACAGCCACAGCATACAGCAGGAGGAAAAGTAGGCCAGCAAAACATAGAAGGCTTCCAGTCCCACTGTTTTTAATAAACAGTGTTTAAAGAACTTTTAATATAGTAAGACTGTTAAGCATCTGCCTAACGTTGATTCATCTGATTCCTGTCTATAAGCAGTGATGTACCCACATCTGGAAACTTATCCAGATGTGGGTATCTTTAGACTGATTTGTTGATTCTCAGTAAACCCTCTAAAAACTAATAGAAATTTAACAGAACAATCGGCATTAGATTAAAACAGCATTCGGCTGTCACCAGAGTCACCACATAAGCAATGTACCAACAAGCTCTCGTGTCACTATGACCAAAAAAACCCCCAAAAAAACAAAAACATGTCAACAGCAACTGTATTTAACCTGAGAGCAAAGAGGCCAAGAAGAAGCGATTTACACTATTTTGAACCCTTTGGCTTTTTCCAACACTCATTACCAGGGCGGAGAGACACACAAGCATCTCACTGTACAGATGTATCGTGTGCATGTGTGTGTGTGTGTGTCTGTGTGTTTGCTTTCTGGCAATGCTACAAAATATTAAAGACAAAGAGGAAGGGGAAAGAGGGAGAGGAGGAGAAAAGCTTTAATACTGCGGTGTATTCTGTACTAATAAGCTGTCTGGGCTTCTGTGGGAAACTGTGTGTGTTTACTTTAATATAGCTTCTCTGACGGGTGTAAGCTTTGCCATGCACTTCTGTGTGCTTCTCCAAGGCTACATGTTCAACTGAGAGTTTTTGTTTTTGTTTTTTTTAAATGTGCTGCATGTTATTTCATTTCTACATTGTGCTCGGCGCAGCTGTGAGACACCTTTTCACATCTGTGGTGTGACCGCTCTGCGATGTGCTTTTCTGGTCATTTCTGTGCGATTACCTTTACCCGTGTGTGTGTGTGTGTGTGAGATAAAGGCAGGACTCACTGTCTGCTGCCGTGCTGCCATTGGGCAGCGAGCCCAGATCAACAACCATGCCGTCCAGACAGACGTTGAGCTCGCCTCCTGCTACAACCAAGCCTTTGTTCTCCGTCTGCAGCACCAGACTCAGCTGGACGTTCTCCACTAGAGGGAGGAAGAATGACAGACAAACAGAGAAAGAGGGGATGAGTGACTGAGAAGGCAGAGGGACAAAGGAAACTAGACATCCTCTGTTATTGCTCTAACAGAGGAAAACAGCGTGAAGTTACTGAATACCAAAAGTACTGTTTTCCAGAGATGCCGTCCCCATGTCACTTGGCCACATTCTACATGTTAACAGATATACAGAAGGTCTGACTGATCCCCTCACGCTTCCAGTGTGTAAAGCTGTTTTTAACTGTACTATTTACATGAGGTAAGTCGTCTAGCTGCCAGATTAACTTCCACAATGCACATGTGCACTGAATCGTCCCACAGCTTCCTGCTTGGCTCAAAGGCTTTGTTTTGGGGTTTTTTTGATGGTTTAAATGCTAAAACCATTTCACAGTTAGAGAGGTAAGACTAACATGGTTTGGACATGAGGAGAAAAAGAGGAAGATCTCAAAGGAGGTTCATGGATGCAGTGAAGGAGGACATGCAGAGGGGTTGGTGTGATAGCGGAGGATGCTAGTGATGAAGGCAAAAAAGTCCTGTTTTAAATGTTTTCTATAAGATATTTAAGTCAAAGTTAAATATTGCAGCTTTATTTCATTTTAAATTAAATGAAGGGTTTAGGCTTTAAGAATTAAAGCTCTTTAGCATGTACCGCTCCCTTTTTTTAAAGGACAGGTGTGGCATTTCTTCATCATTCAGCTTCCATCGTATCTGGAAGTTGTCGCTGTGAATCCAAAACACAGCTGCAGCTGAAGTACGGCTCAAAAACCGACGATCCTCAGACTTTAAAAATTAATCCATCAAATATAACAGGAACACCGGTGGACTTGTACAAAGAGAGAACGCAATGAGGAGCTTGGCAACATAAAGACCCTGACATCTAAAGAAAAGAGAAAAGTGGTGGATAATCACGGGATCCTTTTTACAGTAAAATGTCTTCACGCAGCCAAGCACACAACACTCTCCCGGAGGCAGGCTTAATACCATCTACGTTTAAGATAAAGACCAGGATGGGAAGTACGCAGTAAACAAGCGTCTATCAGGCCCTCGAACACAAACGCCAAGTTAGACTTTGCCAAAAAATTGTCTGCAAAGTTATTTGTATAGATGAAAGCACCTAAACTAAAAATGTGTTTATAATTATTTTCATTTGTTCAATTACATCTGAGAAGACCATGTATAAGATATAAAATGTCTGTAATAATGTGTCCTTTGATATTTTTGTTAGAGAGTGGGTACATCTTTTAAGATGAGTAGCAAAGGCAAGTTCACTCTCTGCAGTTTGAGGGTGCAGGCTCAAGCAGGAGACGCCTAAGGCCATTGCATCCTATTGCTCAACCTCCTGCAACACAGCATAAGACATCAAGAGAAGCAAGATCCATCAAGTATGGCACCATCTTAGTTATACTTACTTTACAGTCAGAAATTCTGACTCAGTCAAATATGCAGGGGTAAAGAATATTAAACGCTTACAGAGGAGTTATTTAGCAGTAACTGTCAAGTCAAAAGTTACAGAACACTGAAATATTTTCCGAGGAGTTTATAACAAATTTAAGTTAAGCTTAGCTGGCAATGTGCAACCATCACTGAGGCTACTGAAGAGGTTAGAGATATCCAATCAGTGTTAATGTTCAGTTTAAGTGTGAATATCAAATAAAACTCTCTGTCTCAGCACTGTTAACAACAGTTATGCACATTCTTATTTTGAAAGTAAAAAGAAAATTCAGGTGTTGTGCCAGTTATACATCTGCATGTCTTACTTCACTAAGTGCCTCTGAGTGGATGGAAACCACAGGCATGTGAATACAGTGGCAGGGATAGAAAGTGGCTCCTTGGACCCTCCCCCAGCTCTGGCACCCTTGGTGTTAGTTAGCACATCATTCTTTAAAAGAAAACACAACTTATTCTGTAAGCTTGAGTATTTTCAGTTTTTTGCAGGATGTGCTGGTGATAAAGTTTTTTGTTAGTATGGTGAGCTTCTGTCAAAGCGGGATAAGATAAGCAGCAACAGCCTGAGTCTGAAATAACTGACAAGTAACCATGCTACAAAGAAAAGTAAGAAAAATTAAAATTCAATATATTTGCAAAGCTCAGCCTCGGCCACCGCATGTGATCTTTATTGTTATTTTATCTAATCTAACTACTGCACATGGATTTGGAGTCAGCATTTTAGTCTCAGAGTTTATGATTCAGCTCCTCTCTCTGATTGTGTCTGTCGTGTATTTACAGCAATATTTTCAAATTTCCTTCATAGCGGTTGGTCGTTGATTACATGATGATGTAATGAAGTCTCTGGAAGACACAGAACCTTTCTGTTTATGAATGTATATGTCCTGTATACAGACTGTAAGTTCCTTATACTGCTAATAATTTTGGTCACACCAAAGCACACACTGTTTGGATATGCTTCATATCATCAGAATAATTTTGACAGTTTGGACTTTGCTTCCAAGGAAATTCACCAGGACTGTAATAAAAACGCTCAAGAGCAATTTTTAGGTATTTAATTTACTCAAAGTAATATAGAGAGAATATATATAATTTTTTCTTTTTTTTAATCAAATAGCCAGGAAAAAAACAAACAGGAAAAATGCACAAACCTCTGTTAAGTAAGGTAGAGAAACACATAGCAAAAACAGCAAAACTGTGCTCAACATGCGTGGTCACTCCAAACTCTGTGTGGGTGTTTGTGTGTGTTTTTTTCTTACTCTTGCCATCGTGCGAGCGCAGTGTGTCGAGCAGGTCTATGGTTGCGCTGCCCAGTAGCTCCTTTCTCAGGGTGTGGCAGCTCCACAGCTTTAGATCCAGACGACTCTGTGGCGTCACATTACTGTAAAACGACATGAAAAATACATCAGCTACAAATACTTCTGCTTACAGCAGCTGCATTTTATTATTGTATCCTGCTCCTCATCTTCTTTAGCGACGGTGCGCAAGTTCTACCTCAGGAAGATTGTTTTAAATAAGCTGTTGGGAAACAAGTACGAAATCTCACTTAAATTTTAGCCGCGTTAGAGCACTACCACGACAGCGGTACAGTCCAAACGCTGTCAGATGCATGCAGTTAATTTAATGTTCTATTGAACTGTTTTAACAATAAAATCCTGGCTTTCATGAGAGCCCAAGTGTGTGTGGTGCTCACTCACAGGGTGAGGTCTTCATTCCACTGCAGCTCGAGGTGCCCACTACGTTTGCCTGTTTTTTTGGTTTCACTGGTGAGGCCGTCTGCAGTCACCTCAACGAAGGAGCTGAGCCGAGAATGCCGGTTCGGCAGCTTTGGGGACTGGGGCTTCGCTGACACCACTGCAAACACACACACACACGTAAAGCATAGATGCACACATCTGTGGTTGTGACAAACCCTCTGCCACCAGTGCAGTAGTGCTGTCATTTATGGCAACAAAGGCCAGTAAATGCTAACATAAGAGAAGCATTTCTTTTCTTCATTGATGTTTAATTGACTGACAGCTGCAGCTCTGATAAGAAAGAGAGTTGGAGGTGACCAGATCATCACGTGGAAAACGACAGTCTAATCACACTAAGAAATTTTAGTTCAGAATCAGGATACTTCATTAATCCCTGAGGAAATTATGTGGTCACAGTTACTCCAAGACAGCAAGAACAGCAACTACCTAAATTATATTAAATAATAAATAATATTACAAAGTTACAAGATGTAACAAAATAGCTTTAATAAATACAAATAGTTCTAATAACAAATATTCCAGTTATATATATATAATATATATATAAATAAATATATATATATAAATAAATATATATATATAAATAAATATATATATATAAATAAATATAAATATAAATATATATATATATATAAATAAATATAAATATATATATATATATATATATATATATATAAATAAATATAAATATATATATATATATATATATATACACACACAGTGGGATGCAAAAGTTTGGGCAACCTTGTTAATAGTCATTATT
>VUQG01029912.1:0-31761 GCA_015106755.1 Etia nguti | reverse complement strand
ACCCACAAACACCCCCCCCCCCCCCCCCCTCCCACCTACAGCAAAACAGGGAAAAAAAACAGGGCCTGAATGCACCACTGGCACTCGAGCATACATCGCTTACAATTACACTTTAGTGCTGGTTGTTTATCTTTAATCACTTAAGAGCAGCACTTTGATGTTGTAAATAATTACAGGAGCATTTTGAGAAACCTAAAGGACAGCTCTGCACACAACACGAACTCTCAGTAATGTGGAAAAACCAGCAGAGAGACTTCAGGACGTAAACTCTCTTTGCTCAGATCCAGTGACTCTACTGCTTCACTGGGCTGCTCCATTATGGCAAAAACATCCATGCCTAGACTAGACATTTAAAAGAATGTCAGGCGCATGAACGGAGCCATCTGAGGTGGTCGGAGCATCTGAACAGGACGCCTCCTGGACAACTCCAACTTCGAGAGGTGTTTCGGAAAGAAACAAGATGTATTTACTGAACTTATGTGACTTTAAAGGGGATTTTCATATCATTTCAATAAAATGTTTTATTAAATAAATAATTAAATAAATGTAAGAAATAAAGGGGTACACAGCTGTGGTGGAAGACGCACAAGGTTATGACATAGGGAGTATGCTTGGACTACAGAAGGAGGTGTTTTTGAGCACTCTTAAGGGAAACTGCTGGTCCATGCCAGCCTGTACTGCAGGATGTTTGTGGTAGATATTGGACTTGCCCACCTCAGAAGACCTGCATTAACAGCCACAAAGACAGTGATAGCAAACACTAAAGTTAAGAGTTTGGGTGAAGGACGCTGGCAGGTGTACTCATTTGTCTTTCTTTTAGAACAAGTTCGCCTATGGAAACTTGTTAGTTTTTCTCCTTCCAGACAGACTAAGTTTTTCCATCATCTTGGTCAAAGCTGAACACGAGTGAGTCTGAGCTTTCAAGGAGGGGTGAAAGCTCACTGCTGTACAGGAAAAGGATCAAAACAAAGCAGATGTGTTTCCTCTGACTATAAAAGTTAGTGAAATGATTTCAACATGCACGCTAGAAAGATCTGACGCACCATGATTGTTTTAGTAACTAGAATCTTGATTTTTTTTATAATCCATTCATATTTATTAAGTGATATTTAACTAGGAATCACTGGACTTTACAGATTTTCTTACAAGTGATAAAAAAAATTAACTGCTAACTCAGTATAGCTATAATCTGCTTCAGTTAGTTCAACAATACAGCAAACTTGGCTGTGAACTAATTGTACCTCCATCTCCACCCAGCAGTGCTCAGCCAGCAGTGTTTTAATACCTCCATGACATTCGTTTACATTTCAGCAGCAACAGATGAATTAAATGCTTCGAGTCTCCACCCTCAGATCCAACACTGTGTAAACTGTGGCTCTAACTAAAAGACCTAAAAGACTGGAAGTTTAAAGAGACGCATTAAAGTGTGGATAATGCAAATGTACCAAATAACCATAATCCTGTTAATTTTTGTATTACTGATTATTGTGATACATATTGTAAGTTTGAGTTTGTCTGCATACTGCTGTCTTCGCTTATGAACTGCCTAAACTAGCAGCCATCATAGAAATGTCTATAAGCAGCACAGACGTGAACTATGTGAGGAGCTGTAGCCATAAACATGCCTGAGCAGGAGCCAAAATCCTGCTCAAATTTTCCTCTTTTCTATTCCACTCAAATCCACCATTATATAAACACAATTTCTTGCACCTGAAGGAACCAAAAACATGTCACTAAAGCAAGACTTCAAGAACATCTGCAAAATGTGATTATTATCTGCTGGTTGCACCAATTCTCCTTAATCAAGCAGAGCCTTTAAACACCAAACTTTTATTTTACTGAGGTCAAGTTCGTCTTGTGACTTCAAATATACCTTCCCCTCAATAAAAATGAAAATGCATCATTAGAGCCATGTACAATGATTAAAAAACACTGTTTATTTATAGAAATCTTCATTTGAATTCATGTTTTGCATAACTAAATTGCAGATTTATCTCAGGTAAAATTTAGATCACGGTTACTCGATAAGGAGTGAAACTCGTGGGATTAACCCTTAGCTTTTTATTTATATTTTTGGTTTGCTTGGTCTCCCTGTTATGAAATTCTTCTTAAAGCTAAATATTTTTTTCCCCACTGAGCACCTGGGCAAGTAGCTTGTATTTTTTATTGTCTCACAAAAGGCTCATTTAATCCCTTTGTATACTGCCATCTTATTCTGTGAGACCATATAATAATTTATTGGTAGCTTTAAATATTATATATTGTAAAAACTGTAGTAACTGCAGTAACCCTCTTTAGAATTACCCTGCTGCTATAGAGAGAGACTGGCTGCTGTCAGCCTGCAGCAAAGCTTACAAGAAATCTGCCAGATTTAAAGCTCTAGTTATTTATCTTCATACAGACAGCTTTCATTTCATCTTCTTGTTAATGTACTTGTGCTGCCGCTGTTTAGCCCTCTCAGGTCAAAGTCATCAGTGACAAACCCCACCCTCACCTTCACTTTAACCCTAGGCAATCAGAAATGTAACTTGTGTTTTTTTTCTCCAAGGTTTGGTCAATCAGGCAACACAGAAAGTGATCATTCTGACACAGTTTTACCCAAAGTGTGAGCCTAAAGGCCATGCTGATGGGTGTCGCTGATTTACATCATCAACAGTTTTTTTCATAATGTGGAAAACTGATGTGTTATTTTTCTTCAGCTCAGTTTTGTAAGAGGTGGTTGGATGGTTTAATAAATGTGTACTTAAACTTTGTTACACTGAAGCTCTGTTTAATCAGAAGGTCAGTGGATCGATTTCCTACAGTCCATCTGCTGAAGACACCGAACCTCGAGTTGACCCTGATGCATCCATCAGAAGGTCAGAAGGTGTGTGTGTGTGTGTGTGTGTGTCAGATAAAAAGTTATTTTGTATAGGGTGCTGTATGAATGTGTGTGTGATTAGGTGAATGAGGCATTCTCAAGCTCATACTGGGCTGTATGTAACCTAACCAAAATAAATTGGCCACCCCTGCTTTTGACCTTCAGATACACTTTGGGTGAGCTGTCAACCACACAACTCAAGTGAATAAATTTTAGGATATTCAGTTTGTATTTTTATTAATAAAAGCACAAGTGTACCACTGCCTGCTCTACCACTTTTTCTCCACAAAGTGAGGAAATAAAATATTTATATTTAACCTAATATGATTACCTTTGGAGAACTGAAGATGTTTTTAATGAGGGTACCTGTAATGTCAATAACTCACGGGAATAGCACAAGTCTGAAATATGGAACAGTCACATTTTCAGATACTAGAAGTTACCTTTCAAATGAACTATCGTGCATGCGTTTAGGCACTACAGTTCTCCTGTCACAAGCTTCTCCACTTGAGCAAACATTCAATAAAAACGTTAAAAATGTAATTTCCGGCAAGCTGATAAATGTATTTTATAATTAAATAAATTTGTATAATAATATTTGTGCTTATTATTTGAGGAAAGCTAAAAAAAATTCCATGTTTTATGAATTTCTAAAAGGTAGTATCCTTGTGTGTTTTCACTTTCAACAGATCACCTGCTCTCACAGGACAAGATGTAAGAAGGTAATAAAAGTGATATTAAGAAGACTCCCCTTGTGCTGTCATACCAAATATTAGCATTAGGACATTTCATGAGTGGACTAGAACCCAGATTGGCAGACCCGCCCCACATAGCCTTCAGCAGGCTCACAAACAGGACGGGAAGCTTAAAGAAACTTCAATTTCACAAACAGAGGAAGCATGCGGGAGCCTGTAGCCTCATCAGCGCAATGTGTCACTAACGTTTACATCCTCTGTTTGGTGTTGGGTTCTTTTGGGTTCATCTATTTTTGTATCAAACAATAAGAACAACAACCTGCAGGGCAACAGCCAACCCAGACTGTTACCCCCTGCCGGCCTCATGCAAACATTAAATACGAATAAATACAGAATTTAATGGAGACAGGGAGGTTTTGGCCTGCTGTTATTTTGAGCAGCAATATTATGAAAATTACCAGCGAATGGTGCTACCCCTATGTTGCCTTGTTCTTCGGTTATCGCATTCACAAGATTTTCAGAAAACTTGACCTCTGACCTTTAGGTTGAGTTCACTGAGATATGCAGCACCTATAGTATTTATTTGAAGCTCCTAGGTCACCTCATTCTCGAGTTATTGCATTCACAAACTTAGGCGTCCATAGTGCCCACCCGCACGGCAGGGCGACAACAATACCCTGCAAACAACAATGTTTTGCTAATGGACGATGACGTCAACAATGGTTAAGGTTAATGTTTGTTATGCATTTTTGTGCATGTTAGTCAGCGACCGTGTGTGTGTCTGTCTGTTTAATGGTGTCTGTAATTGAGTGTTACTTTTTAAAGAAGTATGCAGATGTTACAGCATGTTCAGAACCTGCCGATGGCTTACATGTTAATAATTACTGTTAATAATAATTCACTATCCAAACTAACAGCCCCAGGTCAGCGCCTTAAAGTTTTACAGACCCCATGTATAGTTTTACTGACCTGCAAAATAAAAAATAAAAAACCTTTTGTTTTTTTTAACTATAAATACAATCTAATATAATGTGTACAACATTATTTATGTTTTATATTCATCTAAATCTGAAAAACAATGTTACAAAAACCTTGAAATAAATCTAGTCTAGTACACTCTGGGCTGCTGGCAGTTTAATTTTAATTAACAGTTAATCTGCATAAATAGGCTTTTATTCTCACTTCTATAGCTTTAACACAGATTTTTCTCTGTGTAAGGCAAACGGCAGCGTATGCGAGGAGCTGAAAAATTAGCTTTACGTCATGTTTGCGCTGGTTGTTGATGTGGATAGATGAAGGACTCCCACCAGCTGTTTATCAGAAAGGTTTTAATAGTTCTGGACCCTAGAAACATGTTTTCTTTCACTGGAGCTGAGTTCACTGTCTCTGTAACAGCGCCGCCTCCCTGCTTTTCACCGCATGTCTGTAGACAGACTGTGGCTCCACACTAAACTGTGACAGCATCATCTCTACTGCTGCTGTTGTGTTTTCAGTCTCTTTGTTGAGAAATGTAGGAACTACTTGGCCTGAATCTTCTAATACTCCACATCACTATTTCATGTCTATTTTTAGTCACAAACGTGGATGACATGCTTGTGCTTACAAAGCACTGAAGCAAAGAAGTTACATTGAGGGGTTTTTGCAGTCAAGTGGTTTGCATTAATCAATAAATCTGGATCATTTTCATTAAAGACTACTATATAGGAAAAATCTCAGCCTGACCTACACAACAACTGGGAATATAAAATGTCTTGTAGGAGCAGTCGAAAATAAGTGAGCCAAACTCTTCTCAGCTTTGAGGTGAACATCTTAAGCGCCTACCAATGTGAGCGAATTATACCACTGATTGATTTATCACTGGGTGGTAAATACATTAGTGGGTTACCTAAGCAACCAGAGTCTGCTATGTCCACCAATGCAACCAACAACCTGGACACAATGAGCAAATATATGTCAATTGGGCTTCATAGGTGCTGCTATATAACCATTTAAATGAGAAATAACATGTTTTTAAAATAAATATCTTCTGACAACATTTTTCTTTACAGCTTTTGTAGAGTTGGAAATACAGACTCACCTCCTTGTATTCTAATGTGTAATTTATTCGCCAAAGAGAAGTTATAACAAATATTAAATTATATTTTGTTATTCATCTTTTGAATTCATTTAATTTCTTTCTTTTTTAATCCACTGCTGTTTTCAAGTAGTTTAAATGTGTTCTGTTAGTGGACCAATAGTAGCACTGAGTAGAGAAGGATTATGGGGACCTGCATTGACTGTGCACCCTCCTTACCAAACCTGTCAACACTCCTGTCTTCCCCAGTTTCTCCCATATTAGCTTAGCTGTTTGACTACTTTAAGTGTCTTTAGTGCAAAGATTCAGTAAAGAGTGATATGTTTGGCTCTTTAGACGTGCTTAGCAGGGAATTATTATATTTGGTACAGTTAGAAAGAAATTAAATTGAATTGATCTTTATAACACATAGGTTAGTAGTTAGCAATGTATAAATGAAATGTAAAAACAAAAATGGCGCCCTCTTTCAACCACACACATCAATATGTAAACATTTTCATTGAAATCAACTCAACTGGACAATTTGATGAAAATGGTTGTACAGAGTGGCATCACCAAAATCATTTCACACATCACTGGCTTCCTCCTGGTTATGCTAACTTAATAAATCACAGTTATACCGTGTCATCAAAATAGTGTCTCACATCACTGGTCAGGTGAATATCCTACAACATTTAAACTGAAAGTCTCCAGATCTCCAGAAAGTCTTATGATTTCCAACTGTTGCAGCATTGCCCTTTGTATGATCTGAGAAGATCTGAGCTCCTGTATCGACCCAACATCACTGAAATGGCAGTACACTCGTGTTCAATCCAGCCATGCTGCACGCCATACACAAGCCAACAGTTTGTTAACAGCTGACAGGGACTCCAGCTACACTCAAGAACAGCAAAGAGGGGGAATGGAGATGCTCCAATGGAGTAGCTGTGTCTGCTGCTTTACAAAATGAAAGACTTTCGCTGTGGGGGGGTGAATTTGTTTCTCTGCCGTGAAAACTTCAACGCCAACAAGTAAAAAGTCAACAAACCGGCCCCAAAGTGCCATTACATCTATCTGACCTTCATAACGGGCAGCCTGTTAATGACTAACTCCATGTGCAAAGAATTTAAGTTTTGTTAAAGTGTAATAGAGCCTAACAAATCATTATTTATCATTTAGGTTCATCATCAAATCATTTCACACTCTATACACACCTGACAGAAGAATGAACCTATATAAACCTATATAAAAGCTCGCTTAGAGAGAAATAATAATAATACTATAATATATCATGTAATCTCTAAATTGTATACGTTTTTGTTCATAAACCAGTTCTCGGAAGGTCTGACTGTCATTTTGTCGTTTGTAATCTAGATAAATTTAATCCCAGATGAACAGAATAACAATAACATACATTAAAAACAAAGTGTAACTGTTCTTTTGTGTGGCTTTTTTAAAGTATTGATCTCTAACTAACACACAGAATTAATAGTTCGTTGGTCAAAGTGTGATATTGTTTGCTCTAGGCAGGCATATAAACACAAAGACTTTCAGAGTTTCCTATATTTATTTTTCCCGCATTAAATTAAATTAAAAACAAAACAGCTCTTTCAATGAAATTTAATGAACACATGTTTATTTTAAAGAAAATATCACGGATCTTTGCAAATTTTCCTCAATTATGTAATATCCGCTAGAGAACCGAGACGAACCGCAGCTGCCATGGTGATAAAATAGTAAATATATCTGTCATTATTAGCCGGCTAACAAACCTCCTTTTGACAGCACGCCAGTTTCACGCCACGGGTTCATTAGCCTAAACGATTAAACTCATTAATACTGAACAATGTGGCTCAACTTTTCCTGCCGCCGACCCCCCCTCTCACACAGGGTGGGACTGAGGAGAGAGACAAGTGGCTAGCTCGTTAACCGCTGGGAACAATTCAGCCGAGCTAACCGGAGCCTGCAGCTAACGTTAGCATGACAAGTTATCATCAGCTGACGGGAGCGGGCGCGACAACGGAGCGGCTTCACGGACGCGCGCCGGTTATGGTTGCTCTAGAGAGGGCTTTAGAAGCTGTCCTCGAAGCTGGAGACGCTTACCTTTAAATTAAATGCAGTAGTGTTTTCAGGAGCCTTTGCAGTAAGTGCGTTCGTTGCTCTGTGGGCTCTCCTGCAAGTATGGCGAACAAGGGAACGGCGCCGCCCCGTGCGCCGCCCGCGCGTCACGTTTCCGGGAGCGGGTCCGCGGCGCGCACGCCCTACGCAGGTGACGTGCTTTCAATGTTCAAAGCTTGTGTTTAATTTTGGGTTCAGTGGGATAGTTTCGATCTGCTGTCACACTTTGTACTGTGATAAAAGGTACAGAGGATAACGGGGTAAAATAAGATGATGATAAATGTCCTGTATTTAAAACTGACCTCTGTATTAAAAAAACCCCCCACTGTACTTCCTAAACAGTGGATGCAGTGCGTCTAATACTTACTTGTAATACTTAATTTTAAATCCCCTTGAAGTACATCTTTGTTTGTCTGATTTAAAATCTTTTGTGTGTGCAGAGGCAAATTCTTACAAAAGCAACACCTTCTGTTAATTTTTTTAAATCATATATAATATGTAGCATGGGTGTAATAAGCCATAACTTCAACCTAAATCTTTTTTATTACCAATTTAAGTGTTCTTTCCATCTAATTCAATTAGTTGTTTTCTGTCTTTTCCTGGTCTCTTTGGTAATGTCCAAAAATAAAAGTCATTATTATTTATTAATAACCAAGGACCAGGGCCTTGGGGCACTGACTGCAAAGACTGTTCCCTTAGTCTTCAGTGAGGCAGGAACAGGCCTCCCCCTGAGGATCTTAATAAATGCATTATTGCATATATGCAGTTGAAAAGTTGTAAAGTCAGTAAGGGCCTTAAAACTAAACTGTCAGTTACATCAGTTCTATAACATTCTGGAAGCCAGTGTACAAATGTAAAAATGAGTGCAGGAAGTAAAAATGCTTTTGCAGTAGTCTAGACAAGTCTTGTTTTGAATTTTTTTCTTTTTACGTTTTTATAAAATTATAAGATGATAAAACATGACTACATTAGTTTCACGGTGTGATGCTGAAAGATGTCATTTAGGGCTACGAATAATAGAGTAATTTTAATAATTTGATTATAAAAAATTCTTGACAAATTCTTTGCTTCGATGCTCAGTTTAAGGCACGGCTCACGCCACTGTCACCATGGAAATGTGAAACATTTGCGACTTAAAAACAGACCTGAAATGGTATTCAGGAGCAGCGTGTGAATAAAATGTTCAATGTTAAGCCCACACACACTGATAACACAACAGCAGCAGTGATGACGACGCTGGCGCAGTTTACGCACACACACTGCAAAGAGCAGAGGTGGAGCCAGTACAGGGGAGGCGAGCTCAGGTGGAGCGAGAGAAAATGTGTTTCTAGTGTCCAAAACAGCAGCTCTGTTCCTGTAATCAGCAATAAAAGCTTTACTGGTTAGATTTTATTGTCTCAGAGTTCATATACATCATATTTTATTGACTTTGACCTTTTGAATGTACCTTGAGGTTATTTATGCATTCTTCCACTTAAGAATTGTGTTTTTGTTTAAATTTAATTTGCACATAAATACAATCGGTTTAGTTTTCTTTCTTGACAAATGATTGCATTAAAACATTGCAATTTCAAAAATGGAACCCAAGGAGCAGTTCGCATTTTGAAAAACCTGTGTTTTCCCCCCTTTTGTATATTAAGTATTGCTCATTAATAAGAGAAAAGTTTTTTTTTTTTTATCTGATTACTTGATTAAATAATCAAGATCCCTCATCGAGATTACTCGATGACCAGTCAACATTTGGCACCACTGTGAGGAGTCTAAGAAGACGAGAGACGTTTTTCTAAAGATGACTCAATATCATGAATTTATGTACAAAATCCTTTGAACATGTCCATGTGTCAAATATACAGTACTGAGTGACAGAACCAGTGTACATTAAAATGCAACTTTTTTTTAAATTTACATTCAGCAGTCTGTCATTCAACCATGTTTATACAAAAAAGAGAACAAAAGATTCTCATTACAGGTTTAAGGCAACAACAGTTCCTGAATCCTGATAACATGGTTTTATGGTTATAAAAAGAGAAAATTTGAAAATAACATCAAAAAACAAAAAATGGTCCATACAAAATGTCTTTAAAACACAAGGGTCTGATCCATCACATTTGATTAGCCACATAAAAAAAGAAAACGATAAGAGGAAGGGGAGCGTCATCCCATCAGAGTCCTTTTAACTGGTGTCCATCTTACACTAAGAAAAAAAAAGAAATCAATTACAAAATTGTGTTCACAGTATTATCCAAATAATTAACGGACCTGATTTTATGCAGCCTGATTACATACCTCAGCATTGTAGGCATCCAACTGTGCATCAAGCTCCTCTGCAGAAAGCTGGGGTCTGTTTCCTCCTCCCCTCCCGCGGCCTCTGAAACCTCCACCACCTCCACTGCTGCCACCACCACCACCACCTCCTCCTCCTCGCCGCCTTTCAACCCTGGGCTGACCGAGCCTAGTCCGATCAAAACCCTTGTTTAAGCTGCAAACCGATTAAAAGAAAGAGGGTTACTCCACAGAACCTGTAACAGCCTAACAAGCCCCCCCCCCCATAAATGGGTGGAATTTGCTTTTTTTTTGGTCAATTTTGTAATAAATCACTTTTTTTACTGCTTAACATCATAATCCATTTGCCATGCCTATATCATAACATTAACTCATCAACCTTAATTCACAACCCTGGATCCTTTTCTTTTTGCATGCCTACATTAAAAAATAAATAAATACCATACCCCTGTGTATTCTGTCTGCTTTGTGTGTCGAACTCTGAAGTGGCTTGTTGGATTTTCATAGGGCGGCCTGGGGAAAAAAAATGTACATAATATAGAAGCATAAATTTAGTAGTTAGTTACCATTAACAGTTTAAGCAACACCTACATGCACACACATAAACAAGAGAACAAGCATGGGAACAAATCCTCACCATCAAGCGGAACGCCGTTATAGTGCTTCATGGCTTTAAGTGCATCTGCCTTATTTACAAAATGGACATCTGCGGTTCCTTTACTGCGACCAGACCGATCATAGTGTATAGATGCCTTCTTCAACGCTCCGAACTCAGCAAACAGCTCCTAAAAAGTAAAATCTGGAAAATCAGTGCCATTCCTGAGCATCTGAGGTGAGCAAAATAGAACTGTGCTTATTTAATTTACCCTGATATCAGAATCAGAGACACCGAAGTCCAGGTTGGAAATCAGCAGCTTGCCGCCGTTTCCTCCACCATTTCCTCCGCTGCTTCCACCACTGTTTCCACCGCTGTTTCCAGCACGTCCACCAGCATGCTCCTCAAACATATCATGCTGCCATTTATCAGGCAACTCTCTGGGCTGTGGAGACAAAAAAAAAAAATACAGGCTTAGTTTGTGTTTTGTTCTAGGAAACTCAGAGTGCTATTAAGAGGGCTTGAAGCACTTGGATGTTGAATGTCTGAAGTCTATAGAAAAAGATAATCTAATAACTAAATTATGGTCATTACTCCCTATAAACACCATGGGAATCAGGCTAGGGGCATCATCCAGGTCTTCACAAGAGGAGTCCATTCAAAAAGGATGAGAGTCTTTCTTCAGTGCCTAAAAACACTTTCCACAGAGGAGGTGAGAGTAAGGCAGCGACATTCCACAGGATGGAAAAAGGCCCATGTTAATTATGCGGAAAAAAGTAAAGCAAGGGCCCCACTTTGAAGCAGTTTTGTCAGAAGGCAAAAGAAAAAGTTTGGTAGACAGGATTTCGGCGATGGAGTTCCTTTTTGCTCGTGCAAGCCATAAAAATGCTGACAAAGTCAAAAAACAAAACAAAACAAAACAAACAAACAACAACAAAAAACACTCCAGCGGGGGTAAAACATCCACATCAATCAGAGCAGCCGAAGAAATACATGAAGTCCATGCTGGTTCAGAGCTCCTAGCTTCTACTGTTACTGTTAACTGAACCATGCTAGTTTCCGGAAGTCCGTTATCACGTAATTACACCTTTAATTACGCATTTTAAAAGACATATCCAACATTTTAACCATTTTCACAATTTCAACCGCTTTTCTTCCATACCCTCGTGTACGGCGTGGGTCTGTTGTTTCGGTTGAAGTTGCTCTGTCGGCCCCGCGCTGGCCTGGACGGCCCGCCGCCTCGACCTGAGCCTCCAGCCCGGGCGAACGTTCCTCTCCCGCGGCCTCCACCTCCGCCTCCTTTCTTGCTCATCTTGATAATGTCGTCCAGAGACATGTCCATCTTATCACCCATAGCGCTGTTCAAACTTCACCGACAACGAAGACAGACAAAGACTACCGACCGCGCGTGCAGAGGGTGTTTATAAGCTACCGGCGGCGCGATGTTGAAATTGACGGAAATGACGTCAGAGAGAAGCTTCGCTGACACCAGAAGCTCCGCCTTTTGAAAAAAAAACTTTATTGAACAGCAATAGTAAATGAAATGAATATGTAGTATTTTCTATATTTAAAATGATGAGTATGACATACAATATTTTTACATTTCCAAAACAAAATAAAGTATCAAACACCGTTTCGACCGACAGAATTCGGTTCAATTTTATTTACATAGCACCAAATCACAGCAACAGTTGCCTCAAGCACTGAGAATAAAACCTACAAAAGACATATCAAGGGTTTAATTCATGACCATGAAAATTACAAAAAATTAAAAACTAATATTTGACAGGGAATATCGTAAATAAAGCAGCTCAAAGCTTATGAACATCTAAAAGATTTTTAAAAATATGACTTAAGAGGAGATTTCAAGGAGGTCACTGAATCCACAAACCCTGACTTTTTATGGTTTGGTTGATGGCAAAAGTATTTTATACCGTGATGATGGACTTCAAGGGCCTTGCGTTGGGATCTGAGACATATTGGGTCAACATTTCTGCTTTGTAGCGTCAGACACAAAAGTTCTTTAAATCAACTAGTAAAATGTTTAAAGTGAACGTACAAATATAGGGAGCCAGTGAAGAGAAGCCAGAATCAGAAATATTCAGATAAACTGTTTTGACTCATTCTTATACAGTATTCTTCATTTAACTGTTATATGTAAGTGATAGATACACAGAAAAAAACCCCACCCTGAAATATCGCTTTGTGAGTGTTTATTTAAAATTAAATTCAAGTCAACATTTTAAATAAAGGAACATGAGTAACAAGAAGAGGTAGAGTTAATCTGACAGAAGAACACAAGTGAATAAGAAGTTCTTTTTCTTACTGGGATAAAACACAGCAGAAAAAAATGAATCAAAATTTTGAAAATTAGAATTATGTTATATTAGAAAATCCACTCTGATGTAAATTATGATTTTTTTTCTCATGCAATTTAATGGTTTGACATTTTCCAAATACAAAAAGCCCCAATTTTATACATGCAAATACAATCTGAGATCGTGTACTAGCTGCGTTTTCACTGTTAATGCTGAAGTAGTTTAGTAGTACTTTGATACCACAGATAAGGAACATAAACTGTAGTTTCAGTAGGCTGTAACCTGTAAACAGCACTGTCAACGGTCATAGAATAAACAACAATGACCACCCAGAGCTGTTACTGAACTGTTAGGAAATTACAAGGTGAGGAACACCCTCCTTCTGAAAATAAAACATCTAAAGTGAATGGCTAAATCTGACACATTCACATTGTGGACCTAAGTAGGGTGATCAGGTGATCCTTCTTTATGTTGGACGATGCAGCCTTTTTATCCCAAGGCAGAAACTTTTCTAAAGTGTGTTTTATTGCATGAGTAAAGAAAGCAGCAAAGATTCCTGCAGGTTAACATGTCAGTACAAAGGTCCCTACAAACACACAAGCTACACAGACATTGGTGGGACATGAAAAAAAAAAACTACAACAAATAAAAGCAAATGCAGCTACAATAAACCTCTAATAATTCATTCAAACTGGTAGAAAGTGATTGATTCCTTTGAGGTTTTTAATGTTTCTGTCATTTGTAAGTGTTACAAAAAGCCTGGAGCTCAAAAAGATACGTGTTGTTCATTAAAATTGAAATGATTACTACACATTATTTCTTGAAAAACCTTGTGGATTATTGGAATAAAAAGGAGAATACTATAGGGGACTAAACTTTAGTTTCCTTTCATGCTGATTGTATTTACGTAGCAGTTTCACCCAGCTGAATAAGTAAACTGCAAATGAATCCACTCACAAACAAGGCGTCAACTGCTTTCAAGAGCCGACTGATTTTCAGTCAGTGGAATAGTTTACATGACAATCGGATCATTCTGCCTCCCTCGATGTTTCTGAAACCACCTGAAGACCCCCCTTTTTATTATCTTCTTAACTGGCGTCGTACACACACGTCTGACACCCAGCCCTGGCAGATGGGTGCCCTCTCTCAGGTTTCTCCCTGTTAAAAGGGAGTTTTTCTTACCTACCATCACCAAGCACTTGTTTATAGGGGATCATCTGATTGCTCAGGTTCTCTCACAGATACTTTACCTTGGGTATAAAATATCTTAGTCTTAATAAATCTGATTTTAACCACATTGAATTGATTTGAAACTTTGCCTTTTACATTTTTTTCCCAGTTGCTAGACTCTTGAAGTTTCCAAAACAGTGAATGACTTTCTTTGCATATTTTCATCTTTTGCTTGTTCATGAAGGAGCATTTCTCTTTATTAGAATTTCAAATGTTTTAGCATATTTAGGTAAATGATTCAACAAGGTATTCTGAAGAATTAACAGTTGCAGATTCAGAGGCCACACAACATGAGCACAGCATAATTACAACAATATATGAACACATTTGCTGGAGCCTCCCCAGTTAAACAGGCAGCTATACTTTATCTCTTATCCAAACACCTGATTCTTGACTTAAATCATTTGATATGGTTGTGTTTAAAGTGTCCTGTTTAAAAGTAGGCCCACAATTTTCATTATTTTAGTTCTACAATATTATCAGAACAACAAAACATGATGTAAAAAATTCAAAATTAAAGAACCAAATAATTATAAACAACCCACTGCAGATCAGCTACTTTATCTAATTATTACTTAAAAGGTAGTTTTTACACCAATTAATAATGTGGACAGGGTAAATCACACCAAAATATATTTAGCAGCCCCACATGTATTTTTGTTTTGTAGAAAAATTGCTCCACATTGTCACTTAATTGTACATTTCAGTGACCGTTGAGTGACTGTGTATAACTGCCACATTACACAGCAAAAAGGAAACATTAGGTATGAGGTTAATGACAGTTTCCAAGCAGAATGTATACTGTGAGATCACTCACCAGACCAATTATTTGACTTTACACTGTTTTGATTTGAGTTTACAGCTCTGTAGAATATAAACGCGCCTGCATCTGATGATTATTCTCTTCAATACATCATATCAACCAGTTAACCTTAGAAAACTAGTCCCGTTAGCTTTAAGTGTCGGTGAGGAATATGCTTTGAGAGTTCTGGCAAAATACTTAAAGACTTTCTTTACAATTGCAACTGTCAAAGGAACTTGTAGCTATAAAACTGACAATGAAAGTGATATAAATAAACTACCACAGCTGCAAACAGGTAAGCCAAATCTTTCTGAGAACCTAAATTGAGGAGGACCAATTTTGAATTTGCAAAAGGTCAGCTTTGGCCCCCGAGGACTTGAGGTTGATATCTGTTTGGTTTTTTTGCTCTATAATCAGCTATTTCCATAAATGTACTTTCATTACAAAAATGTTTTGATAAACACCAAAATCAAATGAGGAAACCTGTAAATAGAAGTTGCAGATCAAGATGTTAGCCCGCTTTCTATTACACCACATTTCTTACCTTTGATCTTGTATCTGCACTAATCTAATTAATCTGTTGATTAGAAATATAAACTACCATTGCATTAACTTAGCAGCCACACCCACTAACAGTTGTAGAATAACAATAAAATCCATTCAGAGCCACTCACTCAGCTGCTCTCAAGCACTGATTAAATATTTTGGCCTTTTGGTGTGGAATCACTGACGTTACAATCAGATCGTCACTGTCCTTTTGTGTTTCAAAAACCTGTCCACGGACCCATCTCTTATCTCTTTGCTTTGTAATGCCATGTCCAACACCTCTCTGCTCTTTATCTGTTTGCAATTTATCCACTGCTGGATTCAAAAATCAGATATTGTTTAGTTTCTTTCTTCTACTTTGTTTCATGTTTGAAATTAATAAATATATTCTTGAAAAAATATGGTTTATAAATAAACTGTGCTGACTTATTTTTAGCTTTGGTCAAATTAAAAAACAGCATCGGTTCTCTAGAGTTTCAGCAAAGCCCGACCAAAGTGGACCATGAATAAAATAAGGCTTGATGAGTCGAGGAAATCACAGTATTTAAGTGAGAGCATGGAAACCAGAAGTAAGATATTATAATCCTTTATTTTATTTCTGATACAAAACTAATAGTTACCCCTTCACTAGCTGAAGCAGTCGGCTGCCCGTTTCTGAGCCCAAATCTGTCTGACATTTGGATTTTTACATTGCGGTTTAAAGTGATTTGGATCAACTGTTTATTTGGTTGGGTTTTTTTTTTTTTTTGGCACTATAACAATAATAAAAATTTAAATAACAACCTCGATAACAGCTTTGTGCTGAAAATATGTGGGGCTAATTTAAATGAATGTTACTACTAGAAATATCCGGCACAGAAAAATGACCACTATGACTGACAGATTAAAAAAAGGACACATTTATGAGACAAAAAAAAATTCTTATGAATTTTCAAGACATAAAAATCACACCTCTATTTAGTCTATTTTTAAGAAACAGTCCCCCCAAAATAAAAGGAAAGTAAGCATATATTCAGCTATGCAAAGCTGAACATTTTGTTGCACTTTTTTGCAAAAAAAATAGTGAAAATTTTCTCCAAGTTGACTAATCAGGGAATGAGTTCATTGATTGTACCGTTTTAAATTTTACAAGCCATCACAAAAACTACCTCATTTTGAACATCTCTAAAACAAACGAAATGAAATGACTTCTGAAGATTCAGCTTTCCTCTCCAGCATGTGAACGTTTGTGTGGTGGACGTAGAGGTCGTAACATAAGAAAAATATCTTACTCCTAGATAACAAACTAAAGATAAAAGGGCAGAGTCACCTCTATTTGTTAAGGAAACTAAGATCTCCTGACATCTGCAGTAAATTGCACCAGATGTTCTGTCAGTCTGTAGTGGCAAGTGTGCTGTTCTGCTGCGCTCTGCTGGGGAGGCAGCATCAGAAACAAGGATGCAAGGAGGCTGGGCAAAGTAGTGAAGAAAGCTGGCAGACTGGACATGCTGCGGGTGGTACAGGAACAGAAAAACATCAGTACTGGAAGATCATTCGCACCCATGTCAGACACTAGCGTTTCCCTTTGGGATCAAGAAAGTTATTCTTAGTCTTATTAATGCAAATGTTCTGGCAGGAAACCCAATGTCCACCAGCTGAACAATGAAATGAAACTTGACTTTGAAACAGTCCAAGAATGAGCAAATCAGAAAGCCAGCAAGCCTTATTCTCCTCTTTTGAATTGAGGGGCTTTTAATAACTAGCCCCTTGTCCTTTCTTTTCATTAGTACATTTTTATTTGTATTTTTTCTATTTGTCACACTGACCAAATTTTCTCACAGAATAAATAAATAAATTTCTCGAAAGATATATTTTTTAAGGATACCAGCAGGGCTTTAAACAAACAAACAAAAGTTGGAATCAGCGTTGCCAAGGAGTTTGGCCTGGTGGTCACGTGACTCCCATCCTAGAATACCTATGAAAAGTCGCTAAAAGTCGGTAAAAATCACCTATTCATTTTAATATTCTGGTGAATAATTTATCAAAACGGTTTCTTTACTTTATTCATAAATATCTAGTTATAACTTATTTTATAACTGCGTGATTATTAGCCAGCTAATGTCGCTTTGCCAATGTCGCGATGCTGGGCTCTGGAAGCAAAGGCTGCTCAAATGCTGGAACTTTGTCCCGGTCAACAAGTTTTTGGTCCTAAGTCTGTTGGGGGGTTGCTGTTGGTAGGTGATGGCTGGTTAACCCACCAGTTAGTTTGTTCTGGGCGGTAGGGTTTTGTGCTGCTGTTAAATGTATTTTACTTTAATTTTATTATGATTATTCAAGGTTATTATTTAGCTGCACAGCACCGTGTGACTAAATGTTGGTGGAAGTGTTTTAGAAATACACTTACTGGGTTAATGTACTTCTGATGCAAGTCAAAAAGTATGAGGCAAGTCCACAGGCTTAATCACTGAATTTTAGTCTGCGAAAGTAAAATCAGGGTAAATAACCCTGAACTAAAATGTTGAGACAGCTCAGTGATTGCGTTGTTTTTTAAAAAATTTAAATTCTATTTTAATAAAATACAGCTAAAATACAAACTTTGTCGCACTTTACCATTACCTTTAACATTTCATTTCTTTTTTTCTTCTTCTTCTTTGATGTTGATGGTAGCTGTTATTGAAAATGGTTAACTGGCCACACAGATGAAGTTCAGAACTCTTTTTTGGGCATATTTGCTGCAGGTGAAAATCCCACGAGGTTAAACAGCTACATCTGGTGGGCTGATGAAGGCATCGCAGGTGTTTTTCACCGTTTTTCTCAGTAGCTTTGTCTCAGTCCACCGTTGCCAGTTGAAGTTGCTAAACAATATGTGAAACTATTCAAATAAAGTTTACATGGGAACATAAGAAAGAGCATTGCTCTTGGAATTTATTTACTAAAATGAAATATAATAATAAAACAGAAAGAACAAAAAAACAAACAAACAAATAAAAACCAAATGTGTTAGTCTATACCAAAACAGCACTATTTTTGTTTTAAATTGCAAGTGTAAATAAAAATACTTGTTGTTCATTTAAAAAAATCTAACAGACATGGTTTACACTGATGATTCATTCAGAGTAACTTTCAGTTTTATCCAAATCTTTTACAAAATTGTGGCATGACAAATTGGTTCGCTGAAGGTTAAAAAACAAAAATTAAGGGCTTTCTGTCAGAAGACTTTTGGTAATGAAAATGAGTTCACAGTTTGTTGTTGGCCTTAATAATATGATTGAAAGGAGGTGTTAGTTTAATTGTGTAAATTTATTAATAACTTTTAACCAAGAAAAGTGTAGTAATATTGATCCTTCACTAAAAATAAACAAAAAAATAACAATAAAACATTTTCTTGTAATTTTTCCAGGTTTTTCCCCTTTATTGGGGTTGTTTTGTTTTGTCTCTTGCTTATAAATTAATACTTTAATCCTGAAAATTTGGAGTGTTTCTTTTTTCCACATCTTTTCTTGTTTTTTCACATGTATCTTATTGGGCTTAATTCTGTAACCTACACACATTTAACTTCAGTCAACCGTCACTACATCGGCTTTCCTGGAGAAATACTCATGTGGATGCTTCAGGTGGTTACTGTTCCTCTTATTGTAACCAGTGTGGTTGTTGGTAAGTTGCATGTTTTTGTTTCCCTCACACTGTTATCTGGTTTGGCAAAGTTTCTAAGGACAAGTTATCAAAAATCCAGACAGACCTGGGTCATCCATGTGACCAGTGTTTAAATATGTTAAAGATAGCTGACTATGTTCATATCCTTGATCTGGTATAGGGTGGGAGAAGTTTGACAAATGTGTTTACATTTCTTGTGTTGGTTTATATAACTTTGTGTTTTGTTTTATTTTGGCAAGAAATAATGATAATAATAATAATAATAATAATAATAATAATAATAATAATAATAATAATAATAATAATAATAATAATAATAATAATAATAATAAATTAAGGGGAAAAAAACACAAAAACACACAGGCAACAAAAAAACAACAACTTTGTACCAAGGACAGAGACGTGATTTACACAACTCCAGGATCAGATATGTAGTCACAACTCTCCCTGACATTATAATATAACACTCGTGTGTGTGTGTGTGTGTGTGTGTGTGCTTGTGTTTAGGTGTTTCTGGTCTAACTGTCAGAGCATCCATAAGAATTGCCATACGTGCAGTGATATATATTATGTCAAGCTCACTGATAGCTGTGATCACAGGTGAGACAAATGCTTCAGTTTAACAACAATTATTAATTTAGAAAACTGAGTTTTTAAGTGTGATGTTAGCCCTTTTCAGGAACAAATGCTTCTTTGGTTACACCAAGGGTCCACTGAGAGTTTAAAATGACCCAAATTCTTTCAGCTCCAATCAAATGCTCAGTGTGGATGTTCTCCCATTACAATAGTATTTAACAAGGTTTAGCTGAATTAAAAGTCATTTCCAAAAGAACTAAGATGTACATCACCACTTTACTTTGAACAGAAACAAAGACAGAAAACTAAATATCAGCAACATTCAGAGGGTGAGTGAAGTTAGGTTCACATCTAATGACCTTTACCCAGTGGCTGGTTATAGAGCTGTGGTTAGCTGTGGTAATACAGACACATTAGCACAGGACAAATGTTTGATGACGGTTGAATTGTTCTCAGTAAAAGTGCATGTTTAGGGGCCACTGATGGGCAGAGACAAAGACACGGAGGACGGACCAAACTTCAGCCAGAGAAGTTCTGACATGATTCTTACGCAACAGAATTACCTAATAATATGTTGCTGGGTGATTTGAATGACTTGCCATGAAAAAGTCCTGATCCTAAGCTAAATGTCCACAGTGAAGTCCTACCTGAGAGTGATCCTTTTCTTCTTTCAGCTGCTCCCTTTAGGAGTCACTATATCTGTTCCCATCTCCCCTGATCCTCCTCTTTCACACTAACCCTTTGCATGTCCACTTTGCCTACATCCATGATTTTTTGGAGAGAGGGATTTATTTCTGAAGCATTCAGGACACCGTGAGCCTTTAGTGTCGACTGCCAGTTTTTTAAACCTTAGCTTAAAGATGTGCTATACATAAATAGTGCTGATAAAAAGCTGCAGAGGCAGAGAATGATCCAGAGCAGGAGGTGCTTGGACCTGGAAACGGGATCAATATGTCATCACTTAACAGCCAGGGTAAAAAATCTGTATGCATTTGTTGTTGATTCCTACACTCAGTCTTGAATCGTGTGTTGTAGGAATGATATTGGTTGTGATTATCAAACCAGGAGTTGACTACGTTGAGGATGAAGAGCCAGAAGGTGAGGAAGAATTCTCCACCATCGATGCCCTGCTGGATCTGTTAAGGTCGAACATAATTTCAGGCTGGAATTTCTGTTCTCCAGCAAGGTTTTTCAGGTCTTCTGTCATTCATAATGTTTGAATGTATTGAGGAGAAATATTCATAAATGAATAAATATTTATGTGAGGTTTGGCAAAATATCAACAAAATTCGAGCCTTATCCTCGTTTTGTGTTTGTTTTATATTTGGTTGACATTTAAAAGTTTAATGAACGACCTTTCTTGCACGTAGGAACATGGTGGCACAGAACTTGATTCCGACTTGCTTCCAGTAGGTATGATTCACATATACGGCTAACTTTCTCAGTTTAATATTCTGTTAACAAGATGAACATGAATATTTTTTATTTGTTCTCGTAGTACAAGACTACGACAGTGGTGGTGAAAAATGAGGGTGATGACCAAAACTCCACCGTGGGAATGGTAAATGTTTGTGAGCTGATCTGCAGCATTACAATCTGAGACACACAAAGTCATTCTGAGACCACTGTTGTTATTGTGTCTTCAGAATGCAACAGATGTGCAGCTAGTGGGCCAATATGTCGAGGGAACCAACATGACGGGCCTGATCATTTGGGCTTTTATTTTTGGCCTCGACATTAACAGGATAGGAGAGATGGGGGACGCCCTGGTGGAGCTCCTTACTGTCATTAATGAGGCCACAAAGAAGATTTTCAACATGATACTGGTGTAAAATGAAACAGCTTCACATAAATTTGCTCTCTCTATTCCATTAAAAAAAAAAATCATTTTAGAAATGCATCACATGTTCTGTAGCGTAACGTGTGAAAGACATGAATAAAAAACATTATACCAATCTATCTGTTACAGTGAGAGTATTAACAGGATTCACATATTCTTTCTAGATTATTATTTTGTTATGATGAGTTTTAAATGTATTTATGTATTGCAGGATGTTCTTATTTGTTCTTATTCTGTCAGATCATGTATGACTGTTATGTACAAGCTTCCTTCGGCGACAGTCGAAGGACGCTACAGTATTACCTGCTGAGAGAAAATGATGGCAGTGATCGTGGCAGTAATCATATAATGAAATAAATTACTTTTAAAAGTAATTTGCCAACACCGGTGATGAAACTGTCTCATTAGTTGCATAACCGGTGCATCGTGCGCTGACGCCAAAGTGAAAATGTGATGTGCCAGTGGCCACTATTTTACACCCCGCAAATGACTGGATACTTGAGTGTGAATTACTTTCAATTAATAAATTTTTTTAAGATTTGGTTTCTGTTTTCAGCTATCTGCCCATAGGAGTGCTGTTCGTGATCACAAGCCACGTTGTTGAGGTTGAGGACTGGGAAAGTAATGGTAGTGGTTATTTTCGGGTATGTGCGCCTTAACAGTGGCTCCTCTTCATGTGGCAGCATTTGAAAACTTGATGATCAGTTGCGGGGAGTTTAACTTTGTGTAGAGGAACTGGTGCTTCCTTTAGATGCTCTGAAAGATGATTACAGGATAAAGCTCTGGACACTGAATGTGCAACGTCAGTTTTAAGGAAATATGAGCATTATCAGACATAGGTCTGTTAGCCCAGAGCTATGTCTCTCATAGCTCTGCTGCACTACCCCTCACGTTTTTGTGCTGTGAGGAGAAACTGAGGATCAACAGAAAAGTCACTCGCTTCACGCTGCCCATCTGCACCAACACCAACATGAATGGAAGCGCCCTTTACGAAGTGGTCGCAGTTGTTTTCATTGCCCAGCTCAACCGCATCAATCTGAACTTGAGCCAGCTAATTACCATTGCGTACGTCAGTATTTCTGTTGTTTCAGGCCTTTAAAAATGCATCATGCAGACACTAAAGACTCTGTATGCTTTGCTTTGGTCTGCAGTGTGACGGCAGCAGCCACCAGCATCTGCGCAGGAGGGATGCCAGCTACAGGAGCAGTGACCACTCTCTTTGTTCTGACAGCGGTCGGCCTACCTGCTCAGGATGCCTCTATTCTGGTGGCTGTAGAATGGCTCCTGTAAGTTTCGCTTTCTGTTCATTTTGATGTCTAACACATTACTACAGCTGCTTTTTCACATCTTAAAAATTGTTTGCTGTGTTTCTGTAAAGGTCCAAAGATCTTAGCGAGTTCCTGAAGTCCTGCAGGTAAACCCCAAGAATCATTACTTAAAACACAAAGGAAGGACCATGAACAATGCAAAGAGCATGAAACTGTCTTGATATTAAACTATAATGTTGTTTTGCAAATGGAGGCTATCCCAGCATCAAATTATCCAAATGTGTTGCATCATAAATGCAATTCTACCTTTTGTAAGAAATCAAACTCTTTGAATCTGTTTACAGTTCAGCGAGTTGTGATGATTTTTAATGATATATAGACCTCTGCCTTCAAAGGTGTACATGAATCCCTGTGAGCAGTATGGGCCTGCTTCGACTCGTTAAACTAAGTACATTCAGTAGCTTGTAGACCACTTTTAGCAGCAGTAACCTGAAGTAACTGTTTTCTGTGTGGCTTTATCATCTTGCATGTCACTGTGGAGGAATTTCAGCCCACTCTTTTCAACAATGTCGCTTCAGTTCATTGAGGTTTGCAGGCATTCATTTATGCACAGCTCTCTTTCAGCCAAGTTTTAGCTGTCGGCAGATGGCCTCACATTTGACTCTGGAATACTTTAGTATACAGAAGGGTTCATGGTCGACTCAATGACTTCAAGGTGCTGAGGGCCTGTGGCTGCAAAACAAACCCAAATCATCACCACTGTGATGACAGTTCATATTTGTATTGATGTGCCATGTTTAGCTTTTCATGTGTTTCAGGGTTAAGACTCATTATCAGAGTTTAGAAAGAACGATTTGCTGACTGACTGCGTTCTGTGCCTTTCAGAGACTGATGCGACACCATCGTCAACGTCTTTTCAGACTGCATTGGTGTGTCGATCATCTATGAAGTGTCCAAAAAAGAACTGGAGAAGCATAGACAGGAAATTATACAGTAACTATGACGACTTTTTTTCTTTTTAGCCATTAGATTTCCTCAGAGGTCCTTAAGGCCCACGTATGATTTTTTTTTGTTACTATATGATAATTTAGGCTTTTCTGAAGAAAAAGGCTGAAGTCAGGAGTTCTGCAGCTTTGAGAACTAATAAACTAGAACTGGAGATCCCTGAGTGATTCTCTTTAGAAGATGGAAGTCTGAATGGAAACCCTCAATGCAAATATAGAGTGAGAGGATGGAAAGAGCATTAGAAAAGATCTCTGATTTTTTTTTTTTAAAGTTTAAATGAAAACTGTTCATCACAAATAAAACCACCTTGAGATACATTTATAGACAATATAAAAGATGGACAAACATGCTGGCTTCCCTGTTCAGACCCCGATGCTAAGTGCCTTGAACCAGGAATGATATCTGTGACCACAAAATAACTTCCAGGCCGGTAGAAGCCTGAAAAAAAATGGCCTTCAGCTCCCTCTCCCTATTATGTTTATTGAACTCAATAAACATAATAAGTTTACAGACTCAGTTGTTAATTTCAGGCCATACTGAACAAAACTTGGTTTATTTTGTCATTTTTGGTCGTCCTAAAAGTGATTATTTCACAATGCGATTCCCCCCCTCACTCATCACACTGGGGCTCAGAACAGAAAATGGCTTGGCTTGGTAACAGACTTTGTTCACGTCATATGTTTGTGAGATGGAACACATTTACAGTTTGTTTCAGATCTTAAATGACCACATTTTACTTGTCTTTGTCTTTGCTAGGATGGATTTCAGCAACGCTGCGGACTTTGCCCCTGACCAGATCCAGGTCCACCTCAGCGACGGGGACTCGGATAACGAGTCCCTACATACCCCACCGGAAAATCCATTCTCTGAGTTCAGTGATGCAGCAGAGCAGCTCGACCCTAACCCGTCATCCTGAGACCCAGTTTTAATGATTTAGTGATGAGTACAGCGCATCAGTGGATGTGGTATAAAAGCCAGTTGGTCTGTGTAAAAATGGAATAGATGAGTCTCGTTAAATAATCTCAGCTGTATATACTTCCAATAAATTTATGTAACAAGCTGTTGAAAATTATTGAAATATATTTAATTTCGATTGATGGAGTAAATCTAGTTATTACTTCGGATAGAATAAAATTCATATAATAACTTTTAGCCCCATTTTCTGTCAGTTTTCTGCTGGCTCGAAAGTCTCTAAAAATCCAAATGCAGTCTGAAATTATGTTGAATTTTGTGTTTATGCATTAGGAACATCATACACGTGTTACAAAATGATCACTAAAAGAGAGGGAGGCTGATACTGGACAGCAGAAACTAATCAGAATCCTTCAACAGGAGAGAACACACACAAAAAAAAAACAATGCTGTAATATTAGGACCACTCTGGTCTTTCTATGAATTCTCATCCATATTTTTTTCTTTGTGCATTTATAAAGTCAAATTTTCTATTGTTACACAACAACAATACTGGAGGTGGATGAGTTTAAATACATGGGATCAAACATCCAAAGCAATAGGCAGCATCAAGAACAGAAAAGAAAAAGCAAAAAAAAAAAAAAGAGTCATAAATGATGCTCAGAAAAATGAACGTAAGCAGCATTGTCTGGTCTTTTTCTGCTTTCTGTCCTCCCGTTAGGGGTCACCGCTGCAGATCATCTGTCTCCGGCTCCGGCTCTCCTGTCTCTAACACTCTCCTCTATCACACCAACACTCTGCATGCCCTCTGTCCATAACTCCACTAACCTCTGTGATCGTCCTCTCCTCCTTCTGCCGGGGAGCTCCATATTCACCATCCTTTGTCCAGTAATCTCCGTCTGTCTTTAACACTCATAGTCCCCACTCGCTATTCTCACCTCCACACTCCTGTCTTTCCTTCTCTTTTCCTCACTCCTAACATGCCTCCCTCTCCCTCTTCTTCCTTTGTCTTCGGTCAACAGTACCAAAATTTACCAATTTACACCAGCACCTTAAATGTGTCATGCATGTGCACATCTGCAAAACTTACAGCTGCCCGGGGTTTGTGGCATTGTTGCTCTGATTATGTCACAGCCACATGGGCACAGCACGATAATTACAGGACCTGATCCTCAGAGGACTGCCTGTTCTGAGATCAGTTTCAGCCATTATATTTTGAAATATTTAGCAGCTCGGTGACTCATATTAATATATCCCTTAATCTTTTCCTATTTATTTTGGCCATAGTTGGAGTGAATATCTGACTGTGTGGATGTTAATGTGTTTGTTTATGTATCTGCATATTCAGACATGTATACTTATCTATGTTCGGCTTTTATTCTAACTATGAAGCAGAAAAGAAAGAAAAGTCAAAAGAACAGGACCAAAAAATTGGAACAAGTTAAAAAAAAAAAATCTTAATCTTCAGGCTGCAGAGACACAAAGATTCCAACAGAGCAATTACCGGTTCCCTCAACACAGGGAAAGCTAAGCACGTGCATTATTTCTTTATCCTCTCAGGGCATCCCACAGGAAGTGCAAAGTCAGGGTAGAGTAGCCACAAGAGAATAAAATCCAAAATAAAACGGACACTAAAATAGAGCAGATACACTGAAGACACTGTGCTGTCACTGAGGAAACACAGTATTTTCAGATCAGTGCCAGTCACTTGTAGATACCACGATACCAAAATGGGGACGCAAAAATGCTCATCTCGACGCCTCAAAATGGGATCAACTGGAGCCAGCCTCAAGTGGTCACTGGAGGTACTGCAGTTTTTGGCACAAGAGGCTATGGTGACTTTTGGGGGTTTTCCTCTGTGATTAGCTTGATGTCATTTTAAAGATGCAAATGCAGCATTGATATTTCTTCATGTGAAACATTATGAGACAGAGGTTTTTTTTCTCATTAAGCAGGGAAATGAAGGGAAAGACAGACAAACTGATAAACTTTATTAAAAAAAAATAAGTATAAAAAGTCATACAAAAGACTATAAAGAGAACATTTAACTCAAAATAATCAAAAGCCACAAGTAACTAACTTGATAAGCTGCACACTGCACACACTGCAGCCTGTTTGGTTTTGCTAGTTCAAAGCTTTCAGAGCAACAGTCAGAAGCCGTCATAAAGTTCCTACCAAACAAAACCCAAAGATTCATTTAGTTCACAGCATTTTAAAAAAGATCTGAAGCCCTGACAGGAAACAACAAATCTGTGCTGCTGGAGTCTCAGGTGGAGTCCTCCTTCCAGTGAACATCGACTCCACTCAGAGGGCATCCAGACCGGCTCTGTCAGCCCTCCTTCCACCAGACCTCCGCCAGCAGTCCTGGATCAAAATTGAGGCAGCTCACAGAGTCAGGATCCTGGACCGACGTGGCCTTGACTAACCATTCCTGCAGAGCAGACGATTTTCAGGGTTTAAAAGCTGTTTCAGGGAGTCTCAGTCGTTGGCAGCCAGCCCGAAAAGCTCCAGCAGCTCCTTGTTGTCCTCGTCGATGAGATCAGCCGGCTTCTCCCCGCAGTCATTCTCCAGCTTTGGGTCGGCACCCAGGGAGAGAAGATAGCTGAAAGAAAGACAGATAAACCCTCGTCAGTGAAAGAGATCACCATGGTTCAGTGTCAGGGAGCATGACCTTCTACATCTGTTGAGCCACTGTAAACATGATGTCAGCCGCCTCCAGCTGCCTCACTGCGATTCGTTTTGCTTCCTTGGATTTGCATTGCACACAGCCTTCCCTTGAGCTAAAGTTTTTAACTATAGAGGAGAAAGTATCGATGCTCACCGTGCGATGTGTGGGAAGCCGTCACTGCAGGCCATGTGCAGAGGGGTCCATCCCTCCTCATCTCTCTGGTGGATATCTGCTCCGTACTGGACCAACAGCTTCACACACTCCAGGTTCCCAGACAGGATGGCCTCATGGATTGCAGCCATGCCTGCTCAGAAAGGAAAGCAGAACGCAATTAGCACACTGAATGAAGTCTGAGCAGAAACATTTGTACTGTGTGACTGAGCGTTTCATTCGTGTTGCTCTCACCGGAGTGGTAAATGGTGTTGAGCGTCACTCTCTGGGCTCGGATGAAGCGTCCAATCCTTTCCAGCTCGCCCTGTCGCACGTAGTCCTGGAAAAGGATGTCATTGGGGAAGTGGACACTTCGGATTGGCTTCAGAGAAGCAGCGCCTTTGCAGGTGATTGGGACGTCCTGGGTGCAAGGTTTGATTCCCATGGTCTGGGATGCAGGGCAGTGATAGTATTTCATCATGGTCTCTATAGAAGTTTTCAAATGCAGCAACTAGAAAAAGATCAGTCGGTCTGTTCTCAGCGTGGCTCTCTTGCTGTCTAGTGAAGAGTTCCTCTGAAGGCCCAGCCTCCCCTTGGGTCTTTTTATACTCTGTCGGGCTATTTTAGGATGCAACACCTCACAGATCCAGTGGCGAGATTTGGAAGATGAGTAGTCCCTCTGGCAGGCCTTCCCAATGGCCTGTGACAAGCTTCACGTCTCCAGACATTACAGCCAGTAACCCTTACCTCTGCTGTCACCCCCACATGCCCAGATGCTGTTCACTTAAAGATAGCGGTGACATCTTGCCAGCTGAGTGGGAGGGGGTGGGGGAAGATGGAGGCTTCTAGTAAACACCAGGCTGTGTTGGTGGGGGGTCACAGAGGGGTAAGGTTGCTGGCATGTGTAGGCTGTTGACCAGTAACTGCCTGACACAAACAGTCAAGAAAGGACGACTGTCATCATGGTCATCATTATGTGTAACACGGGATGGGTAACTTCCAGATTACTGAGGTTTGCATCATCCTCTTTATCAGTAAGGCAGCGCTGTCTTCTTCCGACTCCTTAAACATGAAGACTTGCTTCATTTCACTTTAAACTGTTTTGTCTTTCAAGCTGTGCAATGCTAAAATACAGATGGATGGACTGCCTTGAAGTTTTGTTCAATGATCACCTCCAGATGAAAAATGTAAACAAATTTGTTAAGTCCACTGACTCCCACTCTTTTAAATTTGTTGGTTTTTGTAAGATGTTTCTCATCAAGTTTGGTATCGAGCCTGTGGCGCCTCCTGGTAGCATGTTGAGTGACAGAGAAACACTCAGTGCATTATGGGAAAGCCCCAGCAGCTTATACCTATTGCAGAACAATTAAGGGATGGTTCATGGTCACCTGATCCAGCCTTAACTATAAGCTTGATGAAAAAGGAAAGTTTTAAGCCAAATCTTAAAAGTACAGCCTGAAAGCTGAAGGCTCTGTCTCCCATTCTATTTTTGAAATCTCTGATAATCACAAGTAAGCCAGCAGTCTGAGAGCAAAGAGCTCTATTGGGGTGATACACTGATTATTTAAGACCTTGTATGCGAGGAGAAAGATTTTAAGTTCTGGTTTTAACAGAGAACCAATGAAGAGAAGCTAATATGGGCAAAGTAGGTAATAATAAATAAGATGAAGTAAGCATCTCTGCTTAGACAGCCTCCCCTTGGACTTGAATAAATGATGGCATGGATGAAAAGTGAATGCATGGATGGACAAATAAAGTAGAATAAAACAGATTTTTGGCAATGAAGAAAAGTCTCATGTGTGCCTTTTTTCCTGTCCAGCCCTCACTCACAGGCTGACTCATGGGCGTGTTACAGGATTCAGTGATTTATCATCAGATGGTGAGAATGAGACTCTGAGTGGCTGCGTGCCTGATCATATTTTGACCACAAAGATTCATCCAGGGACTTTACATCAGCTAAACATGCACCATGCTGCATCCACAGCAGATTTAATCAGTCATTAAAAAAGTAAAAGACAAACCGTGATACAGACCATAATGTTGTCTTTAGATTTCTTTTCTAATTTGATTAAATAATTCATGATTTAGGACCATTTATTTATGTACAGCCTGCTTTCTGACAGTTTATAGAAAACATTTAACAGATTAAGGTTTTAGTTTCAGGTTTCAGCGTCCAGATCCATCACTGTGAACATCGCTGAACAGGTCGGCGGCTCTCACCGAGGAGGGAAAATCACGCACTGGGGTTTTTTATTGACTCATTACATTTAGCTGAACAAATAAACCATTTGATAGACATTGTTTAACCGCTTAGCATGGAGCTTTGAGACTTTCATGATGGAATAAGACAAACTAGGAGACAACCCAGCCTCTGGAGAATAATTAACCGAGCCACATTTTAGGACTGAGAAACTCCTCGCTCCAGTTTCGCAGGCCTCAGTTTGCTGACTGAAAGGCTGCACTGGGAGGGGCGGAGGGCTTGGACCGTTGACCCCAGTGCTGACCTCCAGTATGCTGGCTACGTGGCAGAAAGCGGCACAAACACAAGTCAACACCAGTTAATGGGCACATTAGCAGCCCTGTGAGGCTGTACTGCATGCTCAGCTGATCAGTGAACACACAAACAGCTGAAGACGTGCGCACACGATGCATTTCTATTTGCTGGGATTTAATTTTAACTTTAAATACCGTAAACAGTATATGTAGTGTAGTTTTTATTTATTACAGCATGTCAATGAGCTACATATCTGTCTGTGCTATTGATACGATTCCAGCATCCCAGTTTGCTCCAAAGTTATTTCAGTAATACCTGAAACAAAAAACATGCTGTTCACTTAAGTAAATTAAAAACTAGACTTTAGAAAAATAGAAACTGAAACAATATTTTGTTCTTATAAAACTACAAATAAGAGGTTGAAAAATATCTTTAGTTTTAGTCTCTGAGAACACTGTGACATTTTTCTGTGTTAGCTTTGAGAATGTGGCTTTATTGGGATTCTGCCTCCTTTAATAATTAATGTTTCAAACTTGTGACACATAAAAGACTCAAAACACAGAAATCCATAAAAGCTAAATCTGAAGTTCTACCTTTAGATTCAACGCCATTTTAAAAGGAATTTTTGGTCATTTTCTGCACTTAATAATAATATATATAAATTTATTATTGTTCCTTCCGTCTTCCAGGTCTTTATTTTTACATTTCATTTCAAATAAATCCTGTTTTGATTTTGAATACGCCATATGGGTTTAAATTTATAATCATTTCCATTTTTTTTGAGATGAGTTTTTTTTCCCATGTATTTGCTGTCAGATGGTACATCATTTATCTGCAGTTTACAGTGGGGGAAATAATTATTTCATCTGCTAATTTAATCATGTGTGAACTTATTTTACTCAATGACATACAAATCAAATTATATATTTTTTATGCGTTTTTCTCTCTCTCTCCAGTAAAATTAAACTCCCAGACAAATCAGAGACTTTGAGTGAGCAAACTTACAAATTCAGCAAACAATCAAATTATTATTTCACCCACTGTACAAACACAAACACACACACACACACACTGTTGTATTTAACTCTAATCTTTAACTACTGGGAGGAAAAAAGAAATCCCAAACTTTAAGTGCCAAATCATTATTTTACATCAAACACTGAGCTATGTGGATATCTCAGTCTCAAGCAGGTTCAGACTTAAAATTTTAAAAATAAATTTGTATTTAAAAAAAAAAAAAAAAAAAAAAAAAAAAAAAAAAAAAAAAAAAGAATGAGACATTTGTATTTTTACATTTTTTATTTATTTATTGGCCACCATTTCACGTTTTCCACATAAATTTGGATATGATGGAATGCTTCGTTAGGATTCCCCCTCCCACACCACCATCGCTGTTCAGCTGACATCACCTCACTCTACTCAAGCTTCCCCTCCTTGCCCCACACACACGCACGCACACACGCACACACACAGGCAAAGTAAGGGTGCTGGGTAGAGCCAAAAGGAATGCAGGAGGTACAGTATGGGTGAGGGGTGGGGCTGTTCCAACTGCTCCCTCCCCGCTTCAGATATCAGACACGTCTCTCAGACCGACCCGACCAGTAAACTCAACCAATCTCTGTTTGCTGTAGTAAACACATGAATCTCTGATTAGGCATGAATGCAGTGCAACCCATCAGAATCCCCCGCCCCCCCCCCCCCCCCAAACACAAAAA
>VUQG01029909.1:23586-61647 GCA_015106755.1 Etia nguti | reverse complement strand
AATCTTGAGGGATGGCTGTTATGAGGAAAGGCAGCCCAGAAACTTTACCAGCAGCACACATCGTTGTGTGCCTCAACTTTCGGTCTTTTACCCAAGCTAATCTGCCATTTTTTGGGATAAGAGATATGATCTAGATTATCATATTAAGATTTGGGACACATCGTCAGTAGTGGACCTTGGATTCATCGGGTGTTTCGGCCATTATCACTAGACACCCTCATCCAAGGAGGCCCTGCCAGGGTTGATCAGGCCCCGGAGTGTGTCACTGGTTTATGATAAACTGTTATTTCTCTTCTTCTTTCTTCTGTTTAGTTTTCTACTGTTTATTTTCTATCTATTCACGGCAACTGAGAAGTAATACTTACCTCTTTAGCATTTATGGAGCCAAACTTCTTCAAAGGGATAGAAAAGGTGATAGAGAGAAGTAAGACAAAAGGGACAAGATAGGAGAGAGCAGAGAGGAGAGCCGGAAGGGGGGCGCCCGATCTGGCTTCCCACACCTCCCCGCCAGATCGGGCTGTACGAACAAGAAAACGTTTGGTCAGCAAGCAACAGGTAAATAATAACAAAAAACAACAACAACAGGACAGTTGCTATGAAAGACAAAACTATGCATAAATGCAAAATCTGTCTCTTTGCACTAGGGTTTAAACATAAATTCTGCAAAGTTGGACATTTTGATGTAAGCGTCTCACTCCCAGCCAGCCTGAAGTGGTCATTAGAGGAACTGCAGCTTTTAGCTGATTGGCTGAATAAAAATAATACATTTTAGCTGCAATTAAGCCAACCTTTACTGTGTGGTTATCTCAAAGAAAACGAAAGGTTTGACCGACAGGTTGGTGAGATGTCTATGCTTAAAGCTGTGTGCCAGAGATATATATTTGGGAAGCCAAGTATATTAACATTACTTTTAAAATCATATTAACCAACAGCAGAAGAGGAAACCTTCTGAAGCCTAGGCCTTTGGTTCAGAGAGATTACTTATACAAACTCTGTCCTCTTTATTTGAAACTTGACCATATTTAATGAGAACCCACCACTGTAACAGCGCAGGTTTAACAGAAAATAAGCACTATTAAAGACTCTTTTTAACAAAATTATAAAATAGTGTATGTAAAACTATTACCCGTGAGCTAAAAGCTCGCAAAGGTTTTGTTTTTCTGTCTTTGGCTCTGTGATGTCATGAAGAGAGGATGTCACTAATATGCCAATCTCAGACGCCCCACCCACCAAGTCCTTTTTTCAAGGACGAGCCAATCAGAGAGCAGGCTTAAAGACAAGGTGGCCTCAAAGGTGGAGGATGAACTGAGGAGCTGCATCAAGACTAAGTATATGATAAACAAGGATTATCATGAACTGTGAATCAAGCAAAGTTTCTATAGCAGGACTCAAAAATACAAATATGGAGAACTCCCCCATTAATGATTTTATACACTTAAAATTTAATGTAACCAATCACATCTGACTACTGTTATTTAAAAGCTGCATAAAAAGTTTAGATTTTGTATTCTACATTTATTTTTTTAAAAGGACCAACCTCCGGACCATTATTGGTTTCTCCTTTAAGTACACCGAACTCTTGATGATTCTGACCCCCCCTGCAAATTGCGTTTGCGCCGGGTTATTTATTTTTGAACTGGCCACTTTTAGGATGTAAGTGCTTCTTCTTCCACCACAGCTTGTAAGTCATAAGTTGGTGCTCACGAAGAGGCTCAGACTGGGCATGCCCAGCCTGAAGGGGAGGGAGAGGAGAGGAGGCTGCCTGGCAAAGACGAAGAGAGAGGCAGAGAGTGGAAGAGTTGAGATGTGTGACAGAAAAATCCCGACGAGGAGGAGATGCTCATTTCACAGCAACTCGTCAGTTTCCACCTGACGTGAAACATACCGAGCCTCTCTTCTTCTCTTCACGCGACACACACACGCACACGCGAGCGCGCGCACAGAGCGGATAAATGTGGACCGCAGTGGCACTCTCAGCGTGCCGCCTGCAGCAGACAGCGATGCAACAGCATCTCATCATCTCCTGGACCGAGTAGACAAGAAGCTGCTCCGGAGCACGTTTTCCTGGTGAGTAGACGCTTTCCTGTCGGCTATGTCTCACCTTCGTGCTGGAGAAGGAGCAGCTCTCAGCCCTGCTGTGTGTGTGCGTGCAAACATAAGTTGAGGCACTGCATCACTGGCACATCGACCTGTAGGATACGGAAGCGCCGGAGAAAGGTCACAACAGAGCACTGATACCTGTGTCATTGACGCATCTGTGCGTGCCATTCACAGCTCCAGCCAAGTTTTGCCCTTGGCACGAAAAGTTGGCGCTGCACTGTTTTAGCTAAGGTGAGTGTGGACGTGAGAGGATTCCAGATAAGCTGGTCTGCACCTGGAGACACGCAGGCGAATGCACCTTGGTCCCGATTTCAGGCAGATGAAAGGATGAGGTGATTTTTTTGGATACGCATCCTTCCGACCAACCATGAATATTCCCCCAGACCTGAGATTTAAAAAAGCTGAAAACACTGAGATGTAACAGCAACAGCTTAATCCGTAATGATTACTTAACGTTTGTCTGGTGCATTCATTAATCATTGAAACAGATTTTAGATTGTTTTAAATTCTGATTTTCTGAATTTCACTTTTACAGTAAAAAATAATAATAATAATTTTACAATAGAGTAAGAACTTGCACTTTACAGTACAATGCCCCAGTCCTGTAGGCTGTGTATATATTTTATATACTGCACAGAGATCCTATAAAAGATTAATCTAGCTTCCTGGTCTGACGGAAAGGAAACGCACAAGTGCTTGAACCTGCATTTTATTAATGGCCAGCAGGGGGCGACTCCTCCAGGTGTAAGAGGACTCGTAGCACGATGTGACGTCGCCATGTTGGTGTTGTTCCTGGATCATCAAAACTAATATAGGTCCAGGTTCAACATTGCAAGTGACTAATCAGGTTATTGTGTTGCCAATGTTTTGGAAGTGGAAACACCATCAGACCATGCACCAAGGCCTATCCCCAACCCGTTCAATCTGTAAAGATGTTCCATTTTAAGAAAAATATTAGGTCATGTGTCAAAAAAGCTGCTTTTAACAACAGCCTGTAAACATCTGGGAACTGAGGAGAGCAACTGCGGGACGTTTGGGAGAGGAAGGTCGTCCCTTCCTTGTCTGATGGAGGATTCTAGCTGCTGGCTGTACTTCAGTAGGAAGTATATTTCATGCCTGTAGCATGTATGTTATCCAGACATTGCAGGGAGGCGTTACTGTGGCAACCAAGTAAGCTTTAAAAAAGTGGCAAGTACTTTTCCTAAACCTAACCGAGTAGTTTGTCTGAAAACGAATAACGTTTTTTAAATCTGTAGTCAAAAAATTACAACTGAAGTGCAAAAGTCTTTGATGTGCTGGATTCACGCCATCATCATCCCATCCAAATGTGGTCTTTTGTCACCCTTCAAAATTTTATGAGCATGAACACATATCGGTACACACCAGAACAAATAGATTTAAAAAATCTTTCACCTGTGTCACATGCATGCTGCTGTGAGACTGCATTTTAATATCTGCAGAATTTGCAGAAATTATCTGCAGAAAAAAATGCCTTCTGCTCTGCTGTTCAGAAAGGACAAAGCTGTGTGACCAGTCAGAGACCCTGTCAAACGTCCCCCTGTAAAGTCCCAAGAGCAGATCCATTCCCTCCACCAAGGGCAGCTGGAAGCATTTTGTCTTCATTTGTTGCAGTTTATGAATCCCCTGTGTGGGGCTCAGTCTAGACTCAGCTTCTGGGTTTCAGGGAGTGGATGGTGGGGTTAGAAAAAGACCCTATTCTTCCCATCTTTCCTCGTTTCCAGGAGGAGTAAAATGCATAAACCCACAGCTACTCCATCATGTGTGCAGGACTATTAGTCAGTGCGTCTCTCTGAGGAGGCTGGAGCTGCTGGTGTGTGTTACACTGCAGGCCTATAATTTCATATCACTTTATTTCTTTGATTCTGTAACAAATAGCATCGATTTCAGGTATTAAAAGCTGCTGAATGCCCTTACAAAGGCAAAGGGTTGCTAATTATAGTATAAAGACAAGGCTAAAACCAAAAGTCCAGGATTTCCAGAACTTTCTATGCAGGCTGCACCAGGGTGTGCAAGCCCCAAGTTCAAAATAACTAAAAAAAGTTCTCAGTAATTTCCTGCAACAGCAGTTTTCTGCAAACTTTACTAAAGGAAACATAAAGTATTTGTTAGGGACTATTTTTTGCTGCAGATCAATACAGACTTTAACTATATGCAGCGTAGTATATGCAGCAACATGCCCTTTAAATTCAAACCAGAGGACCATTTTGTTTACTGTTTGGATTTATTTGCTCTAACCAGCAGTATAAACAATTTTTATAAAGCTTTAAAAGACATACCTGCTGAAGAGAGACAGCAGAGGAGCAACTAGGACATCCTAAACATAAGTAGCATTAAAATGACAAATAAATAAATAGCCTGCAGAGTGGTCTGTTTGATTATTGGTTCCTTAATTCTAATTTTAGCTACTGTTGTCAGGTGAATTTGATGATTGTATTTTGTATGATTATCCAAATCTGTAAAGTAAAACAGTAGAATTAACATACTGGATATCTACTTCTAAAATGTGGAAAAGTAGAAATGTAAGGTGACATATAATGTAAATACATAAACAAACTAAATTATAAAAATTTTGTAAAAATAAACCCAACTTTTTATTCTTCCTCTTATTACCAAGTAGTAGGAAACAGTATCTTCTAAATGTGTTCAATACATGTACATTACATTGAAAATATTAAAACAACATTTCAGATACCAAAAACAATCATGATGTACCTGCTGCACATAAGTAAATAAAGACATAGACGATATCCTTATAAATACCGTCTCTCTGCTTTGTTGAATCTGTAACTGCATGTGAAGGTCGATGTTATCGCTAAACAAAAACTCTAAACTAACTACACCTTCGGTTATGATGAATGTTTTAACTTAAATGTCTTCCAGCTGCAAAATAATCTGTTTTTCACCTGAAGTGCCGAATTAGTTAAACCAAAGCCTTTAAAGTCGCCAAATTTTGCCCTTCGCTGTTGTGTTTTTTTTTACTACTTATTACTTATTTTTTTGCACTTCATAGATAGAGACTGGTCAGTGCTCTGTGTATGGCTTATTTAGTGAGTCAAAAATGCACAGCAGTGGCAGTGCAGATTAAAAGTTCACAGTTTTATTACTGTTCATATTCAGTGCCACTATCTTGGACTGCTAACGCTGGCTATGTTGGACGGCTCCAACTTTCTGAGTGGGAAATCCAAGTTGAGCGGATTTTCCATGAAAAATCTCCAACTGGGAACTGAGTTTTCCTGTAGGTGTCCACGAGACCCTAATATCACTGAAAAGCACAGAGTTGCTGCTTTCAGGAACCGTTGGAATTGTGCGATCAAGAGTTACGTCTTGATGCATGCTCAATCATCCAGGCAAGGAAATCCCAAAACGTTGATTCTGTTCATCTGGACGTAGTCTCAATCGAAGACGTCAAGACTGAGGTCACATTAGGTCACACATCTAAGTGACGAAACGTTTCTCCCACTGAAAACGCTACATCCAGATGAACACAATCAACTGTTGGGGGTTCAAGAGTTACAGTAGTTTGACTTAAAAGTTTGAGCTAAAATAGTCTCTGTGGTTGTGGAAGTGCCAGAAACTGCAGTTCCTGTAATGGCCACTTGAGGCCAACTCCAAGACCAATGTGTGATGTCATGTTGGCCACGTCCATCTTTCATATACAGCCTCTGATTTCAAGCTGTATCAAGTAAAAATTGATTATTCTCGAATCCAGCAAAAGAAAAGAAAAGAATTTTAATTACAAAGTAACTGTAAAACTCTGTAATTTGACATTTTTCTAGCTGCTAGAGCTGCATTTACAATTTCCTACATTCCTCGTATGCATATACACATGCCACACAGGGCCAAGAAACAAAAAGATCCTGCTTGTTTATCAAATAAGTCACATTTGAGTAGCTGGAACTAGCAAATCGTGGACATTTTTGCTCACAAAACACTAAATCGATTTTAGAATTTCTTCTGAACGGGAAAATTGTTGTAGTTCTGCAACAGTCAAACCAAAGTAACTGTTTAGTAGTTATTTCTCTCTCTAGTTGATCAGCAAAGTCGACCTCATCCTGTTTGTTTTTCATTTCAAGCACAGAACATCAGACACACTCAGTGAAAAAGAGATGCAGGCAGGCATTCAGGCTATATTTATGGAACATGTTGTTCAGTGCGGCTCATATTTGCTGACACTTAGCAAAAAATATAATTATCAACAGCCCGGTTCTTCGGTTAGTGGATAACAGGTTATATTGATGCCTCGGTGGCCTGTGTGTGAGCTACGATAACAAAGTGGTTAACGCTAACAATGTTTGTGTTCCCATCAGTTCTTATTGGAAGATTGAACTGGTCAGCCCTGTTGCTGTTCTCATGCTGTTAATGGTGCTGAGAAAACAGCATTAGTGACCAGAGCAGTCTTGAATTACAGTTTTTTCTCCTTCCCACGTCTGTTTTTATTTCTTCCTACACTCTCCCACTCTTTGCTCTCTCCAGCCCATGGTTACTAATGTCTTTTCTTCCTTTTCTTTCAACGAATGAGCAGATTTTGTAAGTCCACCCTTGAAGTAACTGTTATGAAGAGCCCTAAGGTGTATTTTCTACCCATAACAGGCCCAGGAATACGTCTTGGAGGTGTGGTACTAGTGGGAGTATTTCAGAGGTGACAGTGCTGGCAATGAAAGGGGCCTTTTAGCATTTGGATAGCAGCAGGCTTGTGTGATGATGGAGAGTATTAGCATTTTACATTCCTGCTGTGTTTCCCTGTAATGACTGGTCATGTGCTGCTCACCCCTCCAATCTCTATAGCTTTTTCTGGATGTTGGCTGCGGTGCAGATGGAGCGCTTTGCAGTGGCCTGGATCCTGTGTGATTAATGAAATGCAAATCTGTTGTAGAGGCGCTTTCGGCTTGTTACATGCTGAAACGCCTCCTTGTTTGTGTCATGCTGGCCACTAAGTAACGGTGCAATAAGAGTGTGGGGATCATTCTTGGCTGTTTGGTCACATTTCACTGCCAGTAATTGATTTTTCCTGATGCTTGATAGCCCACAGCACCCTGCTAAAGTGTCCAGCGACAAGTGATATTGCTGTTTATCTGATTCTAAGGGGCTTAATTGAGGAGTACAGTTGCATATATCACAAGCTCCGTTACACACTGTTTTGATTGTCGGTATACTCAAGTTTTTATAGTGCACTTGATTGTCAGGAATCTGTTTTACAAGGCTGCTTTTATTTTCTAGAAGATTTTATTTCCTGTACAGTGTACACAATGATTTCAGTAAATATTTTACATAAAATGTAGAGAACTCACAGGGAGTTTTGCATTACATGCATCACTTGAAGGTAAACAAACTGTGACTTGAATTTCCTGCAAATATTTATAATTACATTTTTCATTTTTCAAGCTGTGAGAAACCTCTTAATTTCCTCTGTACATTGCATTTGGAGGATCCAGTGCACACTCTGCTGTATCACCTGACTGCCCCTGAATGTGTTGGTGGAGCATTAAGAAACCTGGAAATGTTGTATGTGTGCGCATTAATATTTGCATGCAAACAACTTGTTGCACCTGTAGCAATGAGTATTATCAGGATACACTCCAGTGAGGTGTATCTACTCGCTTGAAGATTTACTTTCTTTGTTACTAAGACCAAGGTATCTGTGTTTGGGTTTGACTACACGGTGCTGCAGCTGCGCGAAAGACAGATGCCTCACACAATCGCTCAGAGACTGACCTGGCTACAAAGTGCACCTCCTACCTTCACAATGGTACATTACTGCCCCTCCCTACAATCTTAGGGTGTTATCACACCTACAGTTCGATTACTCTGGTACGAATCACTTAATTGAGTTTGTAAACTGTGGTTTAGTTTCTTTTCACACAGGGAAAAATCCAAGTGAACCAAAATACGTCACTACAAACCAACAGAGAATGTTCAGACCACTTACTTGCCAGATGTGTCCCAGGCGGGAGAAACAAAAACAAACAGAGAATTTATGTTCATTTCACAGCTAGTTGCTAGCTGTGCATACCTTTGCATATCTATAGTACCTTGCCACATTCCTGGATACAAACTATACGTGGCTACAGGAAGCTTTTTAACGCAAACTTGCAACATACACCTGGTAGTTGGTTCGGATCAAGGTCAAATTCAAGGAAGGAGGTGGTTTCGGTGCGGTTGTTTTGGTCCACATCCGAGTGCGATTACTGTGTTCACTTCTACACAAATGAACCCCACTAGGGGAAAAACAAACCAGAGTTCAGCTTAAACAGACTAAACACCGCAGGTGTAAAAACACCCTTAGACTGACTTACAGTTTAGTTCAGTTCGTGCCAGTATGAATGAAAGAGACAGCCTTTGGTCCAGAAGATCTCTCTGGAGTTCTAGAGATCATTAGTGGTTTCTGCTCTCTTTTTTTCTGGACTTGGAGTTTCTGACCCAGTCCTCTTTCAGCTGTTGTGTAGCTGCTGACTTTCCCTCACTCCCTACATGGCTACTGTATGAATTTCCAAGTCCACTTACACTTGGGTCTGTTGTTGCTTGCTATCTCCCACAGGAACAGATGCTTGCCTTTATGAGACAGACTTTACAGTGAAAAACACTGAAACACTGGGTCTAATTCCTATGAGACAAACCTCTGTCCATTTATTTATTTGTTTTGTGTACACAGGTCATTAGAATTCCAAAAAGTGTACTTTTACAGTTGATTTCCTTGATCTTTACCCTAAGGAATCCACAGAGTGAAGGAGTCTGAGTATGAAGCCTACTCCAGGGTAGCTGGATGGGACGGAAGCTAAATCCATCTATTTATAAACAGTTTCATGGTCCAAAAAGAAAGTCCCCCACACCCACACATTAACTTGAAAGAGCCATCTTTAAAATAGGGTTTAGAATGTAGTCCATTAACATTTGTCTAGGAAAGTCGTCTGATTTTTTATATTACAAGCCAACTGAAAGTCAGGTGTCTCGCAGAGAGGGAGCTTGAATCTCTGCATGGCCGACAGTGAAGGATGATAATGAGCATGCTCTAGCCTAAGTATTTTAAATTTGCTCTGAGACAGACTCAGAGACGAGCATTGAAAGTGATGTATTGTTTGGATCAAGCAGCTTGCCTTAGTGTATGTTGTCTTGGTGATTTTCATTTCCTTTCATCGTTTAATAAGCAGAAGAGGTCACAGATTTAACCAGTGCAAAGTATTTAAAATAGTCAGTCACGGTGTCCCAAAGCAGAAGACAGTGTCTTAAAACTGCATTACACTGTGAAAATAATAGGAAAGCAAATTCTGGAGTCAAGGACATCCAGTGTTGATCCTCTGCTTGTCACAACAAGGAGTTTATTTTTACAACCCCATCGATCAATGAGTGCCGTTGTTCTTTCCCGCCGGACTCCCAAGATCACCCTCAAAGATCGTCATTGGCCGGTGGAGACAGTCGACATAATCTATTAATTTGATTGTCTTTAACGTTATTTGTCTAAATTAGGACAGCGGTCAAACATGAGAGAGCTGTTGCTTTCCTGCAGGCTCGCCGCTTTTCAAAACTCTCATCCGCATCTGCCTCAGGAGTGCTGACGCTGCTGGAGGGCGAAAGCTGGCTTGGTGTTGGCTGGCGCAGTCTGCAGAGAGAGAAAGAGACATAGAGGGAAAGAGAGAGAGAGAGAGAGAGAGGACGAGGTGGGCTGGTGCTGATTTCTGCCTGTCATTTTCACCTGTGTCACCTCAGAGGAAACCAACCGGTGTGAAGTCTCTAGATTTTCCAGAAGGAATAGCACCATGATGTCAGAGGTACGTCACTTGCAAACATCTCCAAACTTTTTGAGGTATTAATACGGGTACACTTAAGCTGCTTTAGCTGTAAGTTTGTCTTCTTAGAGGACCGGATTAGCTGGTATTGTTACTTAGAACCAGACATGATCCTTGTGCTCGGTGGAGGAGGAGGATGCACGAAGACTGTGCTGATGTTTCATAGAGTCGTGGAGCTTTATTTACATAAATGATGAGTCTGCTTCAAGGGCTAAACTAGATGTCAAAACATAAAATACCTCTCTGTTTAATGAAATTACAACAGGAGTGCTAGTTTCACAAGATTTCTTCCTTTTTCACCTTTTTTGGCTGCTTTTCAATAGTTTTGCATTTGGCTATGGTCAATGTGACTACTGGTTGCATTAAGCGATACCTGGACCCTGCTAAGGTTGCACAGGTAGTCCAACTTCTCCAGGATACCGTTGCCAGAAGTTTTGCTGTGTCTTCCTTTGTGCAAGGAGGAACAGGATGAGCACTGCCATAACTACAAAATGACCCATCAGCACACTGATGGGAATGTCTCTGACCAAACAATCAGAAACATGACTTCATGAGGGTGGCTTGAGGACCCAACATCCTCTACTGGGCCTTGTGCTCACTGCCTGACACTGTGGAGCCTAACTGACAGAATTGGCAGGTCCACTACTGGTACCCTGTGCTTTTCACAGATGAGAGCAGGTTCACCCTGAGGACATGTGACAGACTTGAAAGGGTCTGGAGAAGCCATGGAGAACATTATTCTGCCTTTAACATTGTTTAGCATACTGGTTTGGTGGTGGGTCAGTGACACAGACAGAGTCCTCTACAGGCAAGGCAATTGCACCCTGACTGCTATTAGTTATCGCAATGAAATCATTGGACCCACTGTTGGACCTTGTACTGGTGCAGTGGGCTCTGGGTTCCTCCTGGTGCAAAACAATGCCCGCCTCATGTGGTGAGAGTATCCAGGACGTTCCTGCAGGATGAAGAAATTGATACCACTGAGTGATGCCCTGGTCCAGACCTGTGATCCCCCAGAACACAATCTGTCGTCTCATTAGGAGCACGTCCCGATTCAGCTCTCCATGGGTTGATACCCATCCACTATAGACATCCAGCATGATTTTTCCGCTTTGAGATCTAATGTGTTTTCTCAGTGTTCCTTTAATTTTCTTAAGCAGTGTACTTTTGGTATGTAGACACTGATAATATTTCAAACTCCATCTCAGTTTAGAAACTTTTAAACTCCCTTTGATGAGTCAAACTTTGATTTAAGTGTCTGTTGTGCTTAGAAGCTGTCCAGAGGCCATCTGAGAAGAGAGGAGAAGGACAAAGTTTTAGTTGAGAAGGCCATAGTGTAAATCTGAGGTGTTATGGGTCAGTCGCACTGGCATAAAACATCACAGAGAGGCAAACAGGTCAGACACAACTGCAAACATTATTTGCTTTTGAGTCTGAATCAAATATCATACAGTGTATGTTACTCTGATTTATTGACTGTCTGATGACGACCCAGCAGGATCAATACTGTAACTGTTGGTCTGGATAAAATAGATTTTCATGACCCAGAGCCGACCTGAATGACGTCGGGGATTGTGCATGATCGTTTATTGTTAATTTAGTCCACCGAAAGTGTTCTCGTATTATATTTCCTTGTTGTCGTAAAGTTAATCATTTATCTAAAAATTTAGTAAGAAAATAAAGTGAATGTCACAATAAATGTCCACCCAGTCCACCATGTTATTATAGACTGTGTGTAAATTTAAGAACATCTGTTTGGCCATTTCCTGTTTTATTTTGTAATTCTTTGCATGTTGTTACACTGTTGTCAGTGATTGAGATTTCAGATAAGCCCTGGAAACAAAGAGTAACACATCACAATATTATATAGTGCTGTGGACTCAACTCAGGAGGAGTTGTTGTACACATAACTAATTAACCATTATATGCAAATTTCTAAATAACGCTTTAAAAGGTTTAAAGACCCACAAACATGATACCCATCAAATGTGTCTCCGCAGATGGAAACATGTTTTTCCTTGTACCTGTTACATGTGGAGGTGGTGAGTCTGGTTTCTGCTATACATGGAAAGCTCTCAGTGACATTTCACTTTGTGCTGATGGAAATGCTTTTTGTGGACCAGTGATATAATATTCAACAATAACTCAATCTGCTTGTTAAAAAGCAGATTTTGCTCCTAAATACAACCCTCCCATGAATAAACTGTGGATTTGGTGTCTGATATTATTAGAGGAATGCCTTTAAATGTTTGTATTTAAAGAGTCATGTTTGTGTGGGGAAGAAAAAAGTGAAAAATGCTCTTTTTCTCTTAAATATTTCAGGGGAATGAGAGCGTATTTTATGCTTTTATACCTCTGATGTGTTCAGCTCATATGAGAGGACTGATTTAAGAGCTCACGTGTCATTCAACTTCCTTCATGTCATGTAAATTATTGAACATCTGTTATATAGTGTCAGCATCCAATAAGTCTTCTCCAGCAGCATCTGTTTTGTGGTCACTGAATTATTTAAAAGCTGCTGCAAAATAAAAATGCTGGTATTGCTGTATGTTCCAAATATACAAGCTGTTAGATAACACGACCCAGATTAGCTAAATATCAAGTATAACGTGAATTTTTCAGCTTGTTATGTCGTAACTGTAGAGAAAATTAAATCAGTTGTACAGTCCTCATAGACTGTATATAAAAGTTGGAGGACAGTGCATTCTTTTTAATAGCCAGCAGGGGTGTAACTCTTTTCTTGATGGGTTTATGGACTCAATTTCTATTTACACATCTTTTTTTTTTTTTAAATTAGAAGACAGAAATGGGTATCTCAAGAGCTTAATCCTGCACTGAGCCCAGAATAGAGTGTAACATAACTCTAACTCCTAGAAAATGCACTGTAATACGCGCTATTAGACACAAGTATACATTTAACATTATAGCTTGATCTACCCGAGCTGGCTCGGCTCGATCCTGCTCCTCTTATTCTCTCGTCAGCTGTTACCTTCTGCTTTGCAAACCCAGATCGTTTCCTAACCATCAGTCCGATCCCTCTTTTGACTTGATCCGTTTGATGAAGCCCTCCGCCTCGACATGGTTGTTAAAGATGAGGGACGGTTCCTTATATGTCACTATCAGCCGGGCTGGGGGAATGATGCCATACCGGAGTCCCATTGCGCGGAGTTGGCACCTCGCCTCGTCGAACTTCTGTTTCTTGTGGACACCAGGACGGTGAGGTCCTGGTAAAACCTCACCGTCTGGTTCTTGTATCGTACTTCTCTTTTTGTCTTAGCCGCTCTCATCACCAATTCTTTATCTTTGAAGCTGAGAAATTTCATTATCAGGGTACGGGGTGCAGGATTGTTGTGGGCTCTTGGCCCAATTCTGTGAGCCCTCTCCAACGTTAGTTTTGTACGCCCCAGCAGCAGCTCCAGTGCATCCGGCAGAAAACTCTCCAGAAAGGCACAGGCGTCCTCGCCTTCTGCTCCCTCCGGTAGGTTGACCATCCTCAAGTTGGAGCACCTTGATCTTGTCTCCAGGTCCAGCAGTTTATCCTCCAAGTCTTTATTTTTATTTTCTAGGACTTGTACTTTTGTTTGGAGGGAGGCGACATTATCCTCAGTTGTCGAAATCCTAGTTTCTGCTTCTGTGACGCGCTCTACACAGTCAGTAATGTCTTTCCTCACACTCTCAACAGCAGACAATATACCATCAAACCTGGTGGAGAACTCAGTTTTCATGTCGTTGATAGCGGTCAGGATGATGGCCGACGTGGGGCAGGACTCTCCCACCGCCATATCCTTGCTTCTGTCCAGTGCATTAACCTCCGGAGTCCCGCTAGCGTTAGCCTCGCCGGGGTCCATGGCCTCACTGCTAGCTGATGAATCCTTGCTAGCCCTTGACTTCGTAAAGTCCGACAATTTAGCTTGACGAGTTTTGTTCCGCCCTTGACTGACTTTCTTCAATGACACCGGCATAACCCTAAGTTTATTTGTTGAAATAGGGGTGATTCACCTACTCAAGTACAATATTTTAGCAGGATTTAGCCAACAGGGTAGCAGAGCAGGTTAAAGCATGTCAGCTCAGCTCGCCGCCATACTGGAACCTCCTATTTACACATCTTACTGAATAAAGCATGTTTTTCTGTCCTTATTGTCAGAAAGAAAGATAAACCAGTCTGTGTTTTTATTTTAATCACCTATTGTTATCCAGTGAGTGTGGAGGATGTGGGTATGCACAAAGAAAGATACCATAGTTGTGGAAAATTAATGACATATGGTAACTTTAAGCAACAAGAAGGTAAAGCAAACATTTTTGACACAAAATTAGGCCTGTCTCGAAGACCAACGTTTCTCAACTTTGAAGTAAAGCATGAAGGATGCTGCTGGGTGGCATAATAGATAGAAATATAAATAGTAGATACATTAGACGATTACCTACTAGAGATTCACCAATCGCACTTTTGTTGTCTGATTCCAATATCTTATTATTTTCTAAGTGTGACCTGCTGATATGAACCAAAATAAATAAAATAAAGTATTAAACCTGTCCTCAAAACTGCACTAAGTTACTAAACAACAAAAATGAGGGATCCTGCCAGTGGAGAGACAAATACTTAACTGAAAATGAGCTTCTATACACCCACCATTACCTGACATATTTTACCTTAATAACCAAAAGCAGATGCACCAGATTTATACTAAAAAAAACAAAAACAAATGTCAGTTACTTACATAACTTTCCAATATTTTATAACTTCCACTCATCTCCATAATTTTCCTTATAACTGCTTTGATCCTTTGCTCATACCGAGGCTGCTGGTTTGTAGCTCGCTCTGAGCCCTGGAAAGCTTTACCTTAGCAACTTAGCTTCTGTTAGCTTTTTATAAATCTCTGTGTTCGGCTGGGTGAGGGTGATGTCTATTTAGACCTATTGTTACAGTTGCCAGGAAAAGGTGTAGTTCATTGAGTGGTTGTGCAAGTTGCTGGCAGTCACTGGTGTTGTATTGGTTGCAAAGACATATACAATGCTGCACTTCGAGCTTCACTACAGCTCGGAGAGTGAAGTGAGTGTTTGCAGACAGGTTGGCTTCTTCCATGCAAACTATGGGTGATGACAGCAATCTGCTAGTGACCAAAGCAATTACAGGGAGGTTTTTGGTGGAGCACCATGTGGTGTCAGCCAGCAACTCCTAGCCTCACCTGTTCACCTGATACTTTTCCATTCATAAAGGTGGGTTAAATATTTGGTGGATGTATTTAAAGGAGGTTAAATATGAGCCAGTGCTCTCCTGCTGGTTTTTATATAGGATGCCTGAAGTGGGAATTAAAACTCCCTGTTGTTGCTCCTGATGTCTACTCCTATGAGCAGAGCTGCACTTAGGCACAGTCCTGTCTGTCTCACCTAAGGATAAGAAAAAAAGATAGTAGACTGTGCACCAACACGTGTGTTAAACCTGCGTTTGTCCCTCAGACGTGACCTCAGTAAACAGTTTACATATGTTGATGGGCTCAGTCACTAGTTTCAGCTCATACTGAGTAAAATATTACGTTAATTTTGTAAATTAATGCAGATATTTTAGTCTTGATATGCTATTCCTAATTATTTGTACCTGTTTGTTTTTGTTTTTCTTATTTGTATTTGAGGTTTTTAGGGTAAGGAACTGTTATTGTCCTGCTCGAACCATCATTTCCATAAGGGGACCTCCCCAAGGGATTAATAAAGTTCTATTCTATTCTATTCCATTCTCTGCTATTCTTTATTAGAGTCAAAAATGAGAATTATCCAAGATATGCTAATTGGTTTAAAAGCTTTTAGACAACCACTTTGATATATCTTTAAAATGTTTTCTATTTGTCTAATGTTGTGACGTCAGTGGATCTTTTTCATTTACCACCACATTGTTTCAGAGGAGAGGTTCACACCTGCTCGTGATGTCACTACCCTGCAGAGGATACCGCATGCCCATGCATCTTTTCAACCTCTTACATCTGCCACTTTTATTTTGAACTGCTTCCCACGTGGAGGTGGGGGTGGTTGTAGCAGTGCCTTTAAACACTTCACGCCCCTGCTGTCTTGCACGTTCCTCCTTGCAGCACCTCCCAAGCCCCATAAAAACCACTCCACACTGACTCAGCATGTGTGTGACAGGCAGAGGGGCGGGGAAAGGGCAGGGCTGTGGGTTATATGAGTGTGCTAATTGGCTGAGTGTGAGCATGTAGCTGGTTGTGCTGGTTGGACAGGTCTGCACTAACTGCTCAGCTGGAGAGAAGGAAGGAGGTGAAGATGAGAGTGGAGGAAGAGGGAAGAGGAGAAAGGATGAGACGAGATAAACCATGTGGGAGGTGTAAATCCTGTATAGATGAAGCGGCTGTGAGAGGAGGAGAGGTGAGTGTGAGATTGAGATGGAGGGGGGAGGAGGACAGTGGAGAGGAGAGGGAAGATTTTGTGAGTCTCTGTAGTACAAATGTAGCTGTGAGTGTCTCAGGTTTCTGCTGACAGCGCAGGGTGATAAAGAGCCACTACTGAGGCAGCTGACAGCCCTGCACAGTGATGCCGATAATACAGATGTGCATGTCATGCTGTAAGACTTACAGACAGATGACTAATGCACGGGAAAAAGTGGGGCTCTACACTATATTGTGTGTGTTTGTGTGGGTGGATGAGAGGGTAAGTGTGAAGCCATGAATGACATTACATGTGTGAGAAGAGGGACTGCATATTTTTGTATAATCAGTTTGTGTGGGCATGTCAATGCACGCAGCCCCTCCTGGACTCATGTATACCATTACTGAGCTGCTGTACTCTAACGCATGGTGACCATTCAGGGTAATTAGTTACTTATAAATCCTATATTCACGATGTAATCATTTTATAGCTGTAAAATTTTGCATGTGGTCAAATGCACTTATCATTACACTATTGTCAATTTTTTCAAAGTTGTCTATATTTAAATGTTAATTAATGCAGAGGTACTAAAATTTAAATTTTGTCAAACATGGATAGAAGACATAAATATTTAAAGACATAGTGACATTTTTTGGACTGTTAAGGAGCCCTTCTCTGCTGCTGTACTTTGCTTTAACTTGCATCACAATGGACAAATAATTTTTACCATTGCAAAAGAAGTTATTAATATTGGAGAAACCCAAAAGTATCGCCTCTCTCTGCTGCTCAAATCAGCATTATTAGCCATTTTCATACATGCACCGCATCTCTGCAACTTTCTTTCTTTCCAGTGCGTTAGCTGGTTTTTAGTCTGGCAGCTCCCAAGTGCAAGCGCTGCATTACATTTAAAGTGTGAAGTTGTAATTTCCCAGTTCCCAGTTGGAATTTTCATGGGAACGCCCCCTCAAGTCAGACTTTCCACACCAACCCAGACTTCATAATTCAAGATGGCAGCAGCACTTGTAAACATGAGCAAAACTGCAGAACTGTTGTGTATTTGTGACTCACTAAATAGTCCGGACTCTGTGAATGAAGGCGCTGCAGTGGTGTTTTTAATGTTAAAAAAACCAAACAGGCAGGTTGTGTTCCAGGTGTTGCAACCTTCTGCTGCGACTGGTTGGGGGTGAGAAGAGAAATACTACTACTAGAACATAGCAGTAATCCATTATCTGACTTCAGACTTAAAAGGGATGCAGTGATGTTGAATTGCACCAGAGTGAGAATAAAGCGCTGCATTTACTGCCAGTGCACTCAGTCTTAAAAAGCGAGATAGTCATGAAAAAGGGATGTTTCTCCATGTTCATGTCAGAAAGAAAACAGAGCTTTATAAAAAAAAAAAAAAAGCAAAAATTGTATTTTAACTCAAAAATAAGCATAAAATGAGTGACCTACAGGTCTCAAACTTCTCTACTGGGAGTGTTTGTTATTATTTTATGCACACTTAGACCGAACAGATGAAAACTCATGTTCAGGGACAAACGTCTCTTATCCAGTACGCTTTTTCACACCTCCTTGAAAGTTAAAAGTCTCTCACTATTTAGTTCAGTTTGAAGTCTTTACTTTTGGAAACAAGATCCGCCTACCCAGCGTCTCCATAGTGTAGTGGTTAACATGTTTGCTTGGCAAATGAAAGGTCACCGGTTTGATTTCAGCCAGAGACAAAAGTTAAACATGCAGAGGTATCTGCTGTGGAGAGCTAAAATAAGTGATCATTGGCGAAAAGCCAGACTCCAAATAAAGGCTAATGTTGCTCCAGATGTGTGCACATTGTCTAGCATTCCTTCCTGTACACATGAGACATTTTTATTCTCTGAATGTTTGTAGTCAGAGTTTGCTTTTATCTTAACCTCTCACTACGGATGTGCACAAGCATATATAAGTCTTCCCAAGTCCATTGGCTGGCATGGGTAGTTTTGGTTTATCTAGGAAAATGGTTAAAATCTCTTTGGTATGGAGAAGAAAAATACTTTTTTTGACCTTTGACCAAGCTGCTGTCCTCTCTAAAGTCTGGTACATTTACCCATTCAATGGAAAATGACTCCTCAGCAGGGCAGAGCGTGCAAGGTCGAATGCTGGCAAAAGTGGCTTTGGATTAGCTTTAATGTGGGAGTTGTTTCATGAGATTTCAAAGAAGTTGGTGGCTTGAAAATACATCTGAAAACACATTTCATGAAAACCACAGTGAGCTCGGAGATGGGCACGACAGACATGACTGACTGAAGAGCAGATTCAAACTGATTATTTAATGGGTCATAATGGTCTGCTATCCCCACAGGCATGAAATTCTATTAATGCCCATAATGCTGTTTGGATCAATACATGACTACTGCACTTTTAAACCACGCTTAATATGGCTCTGATAGTCTCTAAGCAAAATATCTTGTCATAAATAGCCATGAATGTGGTAGTTGGATCTGTTTACTCTTCCTCTAGTGTCTCTGGGAGGTTGTCTTGTAAAATTGCTCTGAAACATTTGCATGGATTAGTGTGAACTTTGCAGGTGTTTTTCTCTGTTTCCAGGTGATTTTTAATCATTTCTGCGAGCCCATAACGTTTCATTTACCGTCGTTACTTTTGATACCAATGAGCAAATCAAGGTGAGATAATCAAAAGGTTCACCAACCAAAAGGAGACAGCACAGGGGTTGTGTTAACCAAACATATTACCTTGCATGCAGTAACTGTTAATGCATCAGTGATCTTGTGTAATCTATAAATGCAATGCATAGCTTGTATGTAGATTCTATGCTGTTGTAGTGTATCGTTGAGTTTGAATCCATGCATGATCTGTCTGCTGGTTCTGTCTGAGTACTCCTGCTTCCTCCCACAGTCCAAAAGCTGAGGGTTGTTAGGTTAATTGGTGATTCTCTCTGTGTTAGCCATCCTCTCGCCCTACGACAAATGAGTTAGGCTCCAAGACCACTGCGATGTAAGAAGATGGATGGGTGTTGTCAGCTTACTCTAGCAAGCTTAGTTAGAAAGCTGAGTCCACACACTGTACTGGTGCTCCTTAATTCTAAAGAACAGATTCATCAAAGTATCAGACTTTTACTCATTAAACCTGCAATATTTTTTTGTCAGATAATTCTTTGAAAATGCTTCAAAACACCACTAACACGTTAGCAAAGTCCAGTTCAATTACTGAAATTGGCGGAGATGAGGCCTAGCTGACACTAATCAGCTATATCTTCCACATGTTGGTAATTTAAGCTGAACAGGTTCATAAAAACAAACATCCATGGAAAACAAAACCAGGCTATAAAAATGTGTATTTGGAGTGAGCTTGGGGACTGACTCAGGTGGCCACTAGAAGAACTGCAGTTTTTCTGCACTTGTGCATTTTTCCTTCATTTCTCTTACCTGAGAGGTTGCAGCAAATATGCAGCTATGAGACATGCAGGTGAAAGCGGCATTCCATTTTATGTCGCTGTTGCATAACCCAACATTGTGATTGCCTTCGTCACTCATAAGTCTAAGTGTGGTTCTTCATTCACTTAGTCAAGGTAGTGAGTGGAGGAGTTGTAGCAGCAGCAAGGTCACGGCCAATGTGGTGCAGATTGAATGTCTCCCCCTTCTTTTCTTTGCCAATAAGCCTCTCTGCATCTCCTCATACGCACTGCTGCTGCCTCTGCATGAGTCAGAGGACCAATCAGCTTTTGTCTGAAAATGCCTTTGAAGGCACCGTGAGAAGGAAAGGAAGCGATCCGGCCTTGTATCGACGGCAAACAACGAAGTCGTGCTTCGAAGAAAGCTCTGGCACGGCTTTCTTTCATTTTGGTTCATCCTCTTCAGTTGGTGTTTGGTTAATTATGATTCAGCAGAGTTCACAGGGTTTAAGCGACACGTTTGTGGTGCGACGGTGAGCGTTCAGCCATTTCTTGGGAATTTATAGGAGTAGGCAGTTCTGCCAGATACAATACATGATGTAACATAATAGTACATGTGGATAAATCAATAGTCCATGAGTGAGAGGATGATAAGGGTGCTTCGCGTTGCAGTGTGAATGCCTCTGAATATCCCTCATCATCCATTAACTTAACACAAACCTCCTAATCTCCCCTCGGGGATTTAATGTGCACAACCTGTCATTTTGCTGAAATCATAGCTGCTAGTGCGCAGTGCCGGCAACAAGCAAGCTGAGAGCTAATATTAGCACCAGCTCCCCCATCACATGCAGGGAGCTAATATTAGAGCTGCACTCTTTGGCTTGGGTTTAATTACCTGTGTGATTTGACTCATGAAAGCCTGGTCCAAGGACCCAGAGGAGTTTATCCATGTGTGTGTGTGTGTGTGTGTGTCCCTTGTGTCAGCATTATAACACACAGGAACAACAAGAAGATGAGTCATCTTTATTGAGCAGCTGTGGCTTTCTGTTTATTGAGGTTTGATCAAAGGTGCGCCATCCTTCAGGCTCCCCATCGAGTCTGTCACTATTTTTAAAACCAAAGAGCATAAACAGCCTTCGCCAAACAAGTATTTTAAAAAAAGTATGACAGCGAATAAAAGCTGTTGACATCAAAAATGCACTCAAAGATTTTCGGTAGAGATGGATAGATATGGCTGTGATTTGCTGAATTCTTTGCATTCTTTTTGCTGCTGTTGTTGTTTTTCGGTATTTACTGGTAGTTATTTTGTGACCTACCTGTTACTCTACCTGTGAAATGCAATTCAAAGTATGCTATTATTTTTAGTTATTTTTATTTTTAAGCACAGTCCAATCAACCAGCAACCAATAATGAAGGCTTAAGGTCAAGTTTCTTTTTTTTTATAGCACATGCAGCTCATGCTGCACAAAGAGTCACAGGTTTAATCAGGGTCCTTACCCCACGTACACCTTTTACCCTCTAAATATTGTTTATCAACTTAACCAGCTGTTTCTGAAGAGGTACAGCTGAAGCATCGACATCATAAACTGTAAATGAAATATGCTGTCTTCTGCCAATTTGTTAGGTACAACTGCTTTTTAACGAAAAGCGGCAACTCAGTGTGTTTAGGCAAGTAGACGTGACTGATATGATCTGAAGTTCAAACTGAGCATCAGAAAGGGGAATAAAGGTGATTTAAGTGACTTTGAACGTAGCAGGGTTTTCAGTCCCAGCTGGGCTGGTCTGAGTATTTCAGAAACTGCTGGTTTCCTGGGATTTTCCCACACAACCATTTCTAGGTTTAGTGGAAATGGTGTGAAAAAGGGAAATTATCCAGTGAGCACCAGTTCTGAAAATGTTTTGTTTATATCAGTCAGAGGAGAATTTGAGCTGATAGGAAGGGAAGACTAACTCACTAAACACTCGCTACAGTCAGGGTATGCAGAAGAGCATCTATGAATGTACAACACATCCAGCCTTGAAGCAGATGGACTACGGCAGCAGAAGACCACACTGGCACATTAACAGTGGCATAAAACAGCATGAAAACACGGATCCATCCTGCCTTGTATCAAAGGTTCAGGCTGCTGGTGGTGGTTGAGCCAATCAGTGCAAATTCAGCATCACAACACCACTGAGTATAGTTAATGACCATGCAAGATAACACGCCATGTCACAAACAGTTTTGAGGTCGTTAGTAAGAAAAAGTAATCTATTACACATTACTTGTTATCTTTCTTAGAAATAATCAGGTACATAACTTAATTGCTTGCCGGATAAAGTAATTTGTTTACTTTATTTTCACATTGCTGCGTAAATTGAAACACATTGTCTCAAAATTACCAGTTAACAATATAAATATGAGGCAACAATTCCACATATCAACAAAAGTCCTTATTATGAACACAAATCAAAAATGAAAATCAGTCTATTAAGACTTTAAAGTAGTAATTGTACTTTGGAAACTGTTCAGCACTGCCTTTATTACCTGCTGATGTTCAGGCTCTGGCTGCTGGGCTGGGGTCAGCACACACTCAGCTTTATCATCACTCTGGGGTCTTGGCTAGCTTAGCATTAGCATGCTCTCTGGGCAGGTGCTTACAAAGAGCCAAAGTTGTCTCACTCCACCATTTTCCTCCTCCTGGCACACAAACTGAAATCAGCTGATTGTGGCGCAAGTGTGCTGGAAGAAAAAGGCGTGTGCGTCTGACGTTTTTATTTATTTGTATCATAACTAAAGAACCTTTGTAAAGCAAGTAACTACATAATAGTACAGTCATGCGTTGGATTACTTTACACCCAACGTTCACCGTTGCACCCAGCACTGGTCATAAAGCTTGAATCAAATAATTAATGTTCTCAAATGACCTCCACAGTCACCAGATCTCAATGCAGTAGAGCACCTTTGGGAGGTGGAACGGGAGATTCACTTGTTGTACAGCTGACAAATCTGTAGCAGCTGTTTAGCCATATATTTACAAAGGATTAGGGCGAAAAGCTGCCGCACCTGTAATCTGCAATGTTTGCAGATTGTCCACTGTCCACTGTGTCCAGTCACTGTTTCATGGAACAGTGTACACCCTCAGTTTTTAAAAACTTCGCTATCTCCTTCACATGAATAGTGATACTACCATTTTAGTACTGATATAGTTAGCTAAAAGTGTCCAATAAAGGCATGAATCAGCCAAGTGACAAAGCTACTAAAGATAAACCGTAAAATTGTATGAAAAATGCTAGGCTAAATTTTGAAAATCAGAGAGTAGCTAAAAATGAGTTTTCCATTTGGATAAGTGGAAAAAGATTAATAGTGATAAACGGCTGAGATTTTTAGCCAAAAAGTAGAAAATGGCAAACATCAGGGGCATGTTTGGACAGACTCACTCCGATCGCACACTCAAGCGTCCTGCGCGAACTCTCCTCACTTGGTATAATATTTTGGGCTTTACCATAGCGCAGTGTCTGAAACTGACCCGACTACAGCTAATGCTAAAAATGTAACAATAGGAAACTTTTGTCAAAATATTTTATTCCAGGACACATATTGTATATCAAATATTTTTAAGGTGTAAAAGTCATTCCCTATACATCCGAATAATAAAAATTGGTCTTAATTATTTAAAGTAGGCTTGCTGCACATTTGCATTCTTCTGCATTTTTAAAATAATAGCAGTAGTAGTAGATTCAAGATTAAAAATCATTTAAAATAGTGTGTTCATAATACACAGTCTAAAAGTAAAACATGTCTCTATTGTGCAAAACCAAATCCAACTGGAGACAGTCATTTCTCTGTTTTTCTTTTTAGCCAAACTGTCAGTAACGATGACTCAACAGTCAGTTAAAATTGCTGTGCATGCTGCATGTCCAGACATGCCTGCAAAACGCACACCTGAGCTTGTATTTGGGCTTAAAATGTTTTAACATTGTGGGTAGAAAAAAATTAGAAAAAAGTATTATTAATATGAATCGAAATTTAGCCAGTACCAAATGCAGGAGCTTGAGGTTTTGCTGGGATACAGCTGATTGGTTCCCAACCTAAATGCATTCCAGTAACACACGAAGCAATGGTTAAAATTTTTAATACAAAGCTACATTTAACTCTGAATTGCTGAAATAGCTACTGGATAAAAAAGTTTGGCTATTAAAGTAGTTAGTGAAACTACATTGTGAAACATATCTCATGTGACCGTTGCAGAGGTCAGAAACCTTTAAATGTAAAAGCTTAAAAATAAAAATGATGTAGTTTATCGAATAGTTTTTGATGCAAATAATCTGCAAATAAACAACACAGTGCTTTGCCCCAAGCACTCGTCCTACAAACCTCTTAGCTATGAAGCGAAAACCCCACTCACTCCATCCACACGTGCTCTCGGGGTGCAGTCAGTTAGCCAGTGAAACTTACCCCCTGAGTGATGCTGCCAGCTTTTCCATTTTTAGCTTGTGGTTGATGGACAGTTTCTTGTAAAGGTAGTTGAGTTTTTATCAGAAGTTTAATCAATCGATGAATGAAATCTGTTTGTTTGTTTTTTACATGCTAATCTAGAAGTTGAAATGGTAGGAAACATGCAAAGCAATGAGACTGAGTGTGGCAGGTGGAGCTGGTAAATGGATTGTTTCTCTTGTAACTCCTGGCACAGCAGTGGCGCTCCCACCAGACTTCATGCCAAGTTGTCCAGAATTACTGGCAAGCTGGACAGCTGACAGGAAACGGAGCACTCAAGAACAGCACTGCTGCACCCAGGATTTAACATTACAGTCTGGATACAGGAAGATTTGTAATAACTCCACCACTGTTTACTGTGTAGTATTATTTCTTCTTATCTCAGCCTTAAAATTGGGAAGTCACAATTTTTGACACATCTTTTTTATTGTTGTTTTTTATGGTTGCATCATAAAAACAATGTCTTATGCACCACTTTTCACACATTTCACTGAAATTAAGGCTCCAACTCGAAATACCAATTGCAAAACAACAGAACCACAGGGAAACGTTAAATTTCCCATATGTGTAGCTTACAACTTGTTAAAGATTTTGATGCTGGCATCCAGACATGGTTGGTTAAGCTTAGGTTGAAGCTGTTTTTTGGGACTCATGAATGATGCGGTGTTTGTAATTAGCTTAAGTTGTAATTTTCCTATATCATTGTGTCACTAGGGATATGCGCTGAGTGTAGAAGGTGTTATTAAAGTAAATTGTTAGAAACATCTCCACTAGCTATCTGCATGACTAGATGCCAGCGGGAGTTTGTGGGGAAAAGGTAGCCAAGCAATGTTTGTCTTTGTGTTTTCTGACAGAAGAAAAGTGGGGTTGTGTTACATCAGCAGTTGTGTTACTGCTTTTAACTCTGGCCTTCCTGTAACTCTACACTCCCATCACTCTGGCTTGCTGCCAGCAGAGCTCTCTCCTTCACTTACACGACTCCCTCATCCTTCTGTCTTTTATCTATTTGTCTATCTCTTGTGGTCTTTCTCTCATCGCCCGACTTCATCTCACTCGCTCCCATCAGCTCCCGCCTCGGTCAGATGACAAATAACTGGATGAAAGAGGCCCAAATTAAGTTCATGCTCATCCGCGCTCTCTCTGAATCAATACTGACTGGCATACTTCAACCTCTTCGTTGTGGCAAATCATAAGTACCGATGATCTCTGAGGATCTGTGCCTCGAACGGATATTTACATTAAAAAAGAGCTCAGCATTTTTATGTTTTACTTACTGAAAATCTGTTTAATGAGGTTTATCATGTGTGAGAGTTGTCTGCCACATTGATGTGATACAAACACTGGTTTCTCGAGAAAAATGTGTAATTTCCAACTGGTTGTCAGTGGTTCCTGCAGGTTGCTGGCTCTCATTAGGTGAAACGTCATAGGGATTGCTTTGGTTGCTAGCAGGTTGCCTCTGTTACCTGTAATTTTTCATGTTTAAGTGCTAGAGACCAAAGCAGCCAGTGCGAGGTTTTTGCCAACTGGTTGGGGAATACACATTTTTTCCCTAGTGACAGATGGTCGCCAGACTTTAGGAATTGTTTTCCCAACAACTGCCATCAACCTGTAGCAACCACTTGCAACCAAATGGGCAAAACAAATTTTCCCACCATGACTGGTGGTTGCCAGACGGTTGCAGACCAGTCTCTAGGCCAGCATGATTGGGGTCTTATTCACTTGATCCTAGATTGTCACCATGATTGTTACACATCTGAAGTGGTCTGTAAGTTAACCTCACATGGTTAGTGATCACATGTCTGCAAAACCTACTAATGCTCTTTAAATGTCTGCCTGGGGCACAATGACCAGCTCACATTATAAATGGTAAATCTTAATTGAAATTGAGAATTCAACTTCAGTTCAGCCTTTGGGATCCACTCATTTATACGACAGTATCATCCCTGATTCCTGTGCCAAACCATCAACCCCACCACCCTCCAATGGAGCTCATTAAAAAGGCTCTGAGCATAATACAGTCAATGATAACTTTACACCGAAATAGAACCAAGAGGAAATTAAGGCATAGAAATTGCTTTGCAGTACATCCATACAGTTTTGTGCAGGTGTAAGCAAAACCCTACGGTACTGGCATGGTACCAGATTGGGAAGCTTTGGCCCTCAAGGACCAGGTTTGTCCACCTTAGTTTCAGCCAGTTCTGTCATATTTAGAGCTAAGGAACCACTTTTATCTTCCTCACACCTTTTTACAGAGGTCCCCCAGGGAGCTACCAACAACTGGACAAATGCCAGTTGTTGGCGGTGAATAGTGTAGCTGTGGGAAGAGTAGCCGCAAAGTGTGAAAATGACAGATAATGTGACTAATGCAGAGGCAGTGAAATGCACTAAGACAGAGACGTTTTATTGCGGATGAAGCTTAATGCTTTCATCCACAACAAATAGGAAAGGATTTATTAAATATTGCACGTGGGGGCTCAAACCTGCTGCAAACATCCAAACAAATGTTGCATGTAGAAATAATTAAACGTCACAGGGAGAATTTGTCAGCTTGGTGAGACTGATGTCTTTGAAGTGAGGGCAGAAGCACGAGTTGGGGTTAAGGGAGGGAAAGTTTGGTCGCTCGGCGTGCCAACTTACTCACAAGTTCTCTTTGTTCTGTCGGCTTCAGTTATGAGCGTGCACGTTCTCTCCCACTGCTACCATAAGGCAGCTCCAATCTGTCACTGCTGGCAGCAGGCTGGAGTTCACCGTCCTCATTTGAGTGACTTCTTTTTTTTAACACAAGAGTTCTGTTGTCTGCGTCGTCACTGGCGTTGAAAGTCGTTCTACATCAGCGTTAAACAGAATGGAGACGACTGGAAAGAAGTCAGCTCGGCCGAGATGAGTAACCGCCAGGGGATTTAGGTAGAAAAGAGAAAATGAGGCTCTCACTCAGAATTAAAAATACAGAATAACAAAGACATTTCTGTGCTTAGAGTTTAGCTTCATGTACATGTTGTGGCTGAGCAGCCATTGGGTCTGATGTTGGACTTGTCAGTGAACAGACAGGAGCTAAATATTACTTAATTCAATATCTTTGCACAGAGAAAGTCGTCTTCATCATCGCTGCATCAGTGTCACGGCGATTCCTGAATAAAATCTGATCACGCTAATCTGATCAGAGTTTCCATGAATCATTTGAACCTGGCTCATTTTCTCATTTTCCCCGTGAGTCCAGAGCCTTTAATTGTTTTATTCAGAATGTAAATCGATTCCCGTCACCGGCTCTTTTCAGAGAGCGGGAGAGGACGTGGGGGATAATTTCCTGCTTCCTCTACAGGATGACAGGATGAGCTCATTTTTTTCTCTGACATGATAAAAAGCTGCATTGTTTATTTTTTTGGAAGTACCTGACATTGGAAATAACAGAGGCCTTTTATTTTTATTTTATTTTCTAACATTTAAAAAAAACATTAAAAAAAAAAAAAGAAAAACACAGTTGACTGAGGTGGAAAACTTGATGTAAGAATAAAAGCAGCACGACAAAGTGCAACGGGAACAATGTTAATAAATCCTGCACTGTTGATATCAGCATAGGGTCCACTGAAGATAAAGTTCAATTCAGTTCACTTTTATTTATGTAACGCCAAATCACAACATCAGTCACCTCAAGGTGCTTTATATTGTAAGGTAAAGACCCCACAATAATATGGAGAAACCTCAACAATTTTGACAACCGCGGGAAGAAAAAAACCCCTCCTAACAGGAAGAAAGCTCCTGCAGAACCAGGCTCGGGGAGAGGCAGCCATCTGCCGTGAACGGTTATGGGTGAGGGGAGAAGGGAGATGATGAGGACCTGATCATGAGGAGACTCCATCCTCTCTCACTTAACCATCACAGAACTTTGGTTTATTACAGGAGTGTCAGCTCATTTCAGCTCATGGAGCCACATACAGTCCTCAGGTTGACTATCACACCTTGGTGTAGTTTTCCTTTCTTCCTTTTCACTGAGCTTTAAATTTTATATTTCTGCATCCCCACATTGTGCTTAATTTGAGGTTTTTCTGTGTTTTTAATGCACACGTCATGCATTTCTTCTTCGACTGCTCCTGTTAGGGTTCACAGCACAGCAGATCATCTGTGTCCATCTCACCCTATACCCAGAATCCTCCTCTGTCACACCAACCCTCTGCATGTCCTCCATTACTACACCATGAATCTTCTCTGAGGTCTTCCTCTTTTCCTCCTGCCTTGCAGCTCCATATCCAGCATCAGTTGTCCAACATATTCACTATCCCTCTTTTGCACATGTCCACAGCATCTCTTTCTCAATCTTTTAGGTCATTTGAAGCACCTCTCTTGTGAATAAAGCACGTGTTTGGGAAACAAGTGTGCACCCTTTAAACATCTGATGCTAGTAACTTAAATCACTGAGAGTTTGATATTTAGACCTTTTCTTTCGGTTAATGAACAAATGTAGGTATATTATTTGTATTGGCTTTATATGAACTGATGGAGTCAATAAAACTATCTGTGAGACTTGGTTGTGTGTACTTGTGCGTCATACAGTGGAAACTATTTTAAGGTGCCATTACCACAGCAACAATAGTTTGTTGTACACAGAGTACACAGAGTACATTTCTCTTCTTTTTGTTCAGTGTAAAACTTCAACAGCCAAAATACTGCCAAGCTTTTAGTATTTCTGAACTAACAAAGTGGGGAAACATTACAGGGTCAAAGTATTTTTACAGCTGGGTCTATACTGTTTGCATCAGAACATTGGCGTCATCAGTCAACATTGTTTGTTATTTCTGTTTGTGTGTGTGTGTGTTATTTAGCTTTTATCCAGGTAGTTAATGGTTCTCGTTTTGCCCGTTTTAAATTAATTACATTCACAGGCCTTCACCAGATTTATCTCTGATCATTTAAGGTCAAATCATTTAAAACACTAAGTATGCTTCATAATTACATTTTTACTTAGTATAAAAGAGAGCCACAGACAGGCTCATTAAACTCAAAATAAGTGTATACATGTAACATTTTCCATGTAGTTTAGTTTTAGAACTACAGTGTAAAATGTTACAATTAATTGAATCTGATCAAATTGTCTGTTTACAAGCACATTTTCCTTAATGATTAATTATCAAGTAATAAACATTTAATTTGTTATATTTTTTCATATTTCAGTTGCATTTTACTCAAAATTGTTGCTTCATGTCTATTGATCGTGACAGTTATATGCCATGGGCATGTATGGCTGCCAGTGGAAGCAGGTCACTGCTGTTTATTGATGACATGACTGCTGATAGAGCTTCACAGAGCTTCACAGTGCAAATGAATAATGACCCAAAGCAAACTGCAAAAACAACCTAAGATAGCCAAGAAAGTATAGAGACCCACAAACAATCAGCAGCTGAAGGTGGCTTTAGTCTCAAAGGAAGATATGCAGCAGTTGGTGTTCTCCATTGGTTCTAGACTTGAAACACTCATTGACTGCAAAGTATTTTCCCCAGTTACTTTAGAGCCTCTGTAAATTGGGTACTTTGTATAAAAATAGCTGCAATGTTTTTATTAAAAACCTTGAATTAAAGTTCAAACTCTGTACTTCAGTCACATCTTAACTCTTTCAAACTCCACGAAAATAAAAGATTGAATTTGTTTCATTTTGTTGTCTGAAACTTCTAGACCTAACTCTGTAATTGCACCACATAATATCACTGATTTTGAAGAGTCTCTTTTAGGTCATTCAGTGTTTTACCATAGAGTTTTAAAAATATTTCGGAATAATTAAAAAAAAATGTTTAGAAAAAAGGTTTAGTAAAAATGTTTAGTAAAACGTAGATGAAATCACACTCAAAGCAGGAGAGGAAAAAGCTGGCCACCATAAAACACAGGAGGGACACAATATCGTGGGAATATGTAGAGAAGGGCACTCACGGAAGATACTCATTATATTTGCTCCAGTGTTTACATGAATAATGACAGAAATAGCTGACACAGTTTAGGAGTGAACTGTGTCTAGATGGCGGTTACAGAAAGCATCGAACACAGCTGACAAATTAAGACTTCCGAAACGTGTGAGCGGGTTTCCACAGAGTGAGCTGATGCTTGGTACCTTTGAGCATCGTAAATACTGAATCATCCAGTGTGTATCAGGAGTCATCTGAGGATACATAAAGATAACAACAGCTCCTCTCTTTCATTCACAGGTATGAAGAATAGGGAGCCGCTGGATTCGTCCCGTGGGCATGTTTGTCCTCTGGCCGTTCAGCCTGTGTGTCTCTGCCGTGCACACAGGAGGGAGAAGAAAGACCGTCTAAAAATAAACTGACACCCACCACCAGCAGGAAAACAACATCCGAACTGACAAAAACAGAGAAAAAGAGCAAAGAAGAGCCCTCTTTCCACCCTGTCTGCCTCTTTCTCTGCTCCATTTCTGTTTCTGTGTCCTCATTACGCGCTGAGAGGAGGTCATGTCCCAGTCTGGAAAAGTCCTTCATCTGTATGTGGAAGTGAGGTCTGCCCCAGATCAGAATGGAGGAAAGAGGGAGAGTGAAGAAGGGATTGCTCAGGGGCATTTGGTTCAGGACAGTCCCGCGGACCTCCTCTCTCAGCTAACGAGCCAGACGACACGCCAGATCGTCAGCAAGGCCTCCACGGCTCGCTGCCTGGCTCAGGACTGCACGCACGGCCAGTCTCCCTCCCGAAACACCGTAAGCTTTCAGCTCCAGCAAACCAGCAGCTCACCTACGATCAGCAAGCGTTGGAGTTCACCCCTGCACCCTTCACCAGCGACCTCTTCGGGAAAAGTCAGCGTCCCTCACACCCCTCCTACCTGCAAGAGGCTTAATGAGGAGGAAGTCAGTGACGGGAAGCGGAGTGTGGTCACCTTCAGTTACGTCGAGAAGTCCAATGTGAAGAAAGTGGAGAGTCCGCGCAACTCTGTGTGCGAGAGACGAGCCAGAGAGGAATGGTCCACCCCTTCCCACTTTCGAAAACGCCTCAGCGACCCAGTTTGGTTTGGGAGTCCTGATTCATCGTGCAGCTCCAGTCCCAAGCTGACTTTCCAGAGTCCAGGAAGTCACCAGCAGATGTTCTCCCCTGGCCTTTGCCAGCCACACTTTGACCCCATCGGCAGGGCAGCTACCAAGAGGGCTGTAGAGGAGTTTGGATCTCCCTTATTGAGGATTAAACTGGCCCACGCACTTGAGCACACCTCAGCTTCATGCTACTACCAACAACCACGCTGTCAGTCCTGGGCTGGATCTCCCGTTCAGCATCAGAACATCAGCGTAAATCCCAAAGATCAGGCTCCATGTGGGCTACCTCGGAGCCCAGCCTCAGACCAGCTATCCTCACAGTCCAAGCAGTCCTCCCTCGATAGATCCGGGCCCCCTGAGCCCCAAAGCCCTCTTCTGGATGGAAGTCCAGCTGTCAACAGACACATTAAGAGGACCTGCAATATGAGCACTTCACCGCAGGGCGCAATCCTCCAACTTGGCAATAATGGAGTCGACGGTTTGAACCAGTTAAGCAACAGCAAATCTTCCTCTCCAGCTCACAGTCCTGAAGTTGCTCGCCGGCTGGCTGAGGAGGCCACCAAAGCATCTTCGGTTCTCACAGAGGCGAGGAGGTCCTCGTTGCACAATGCTTTAGGAGAGCTCACATGCAGCTCAAACTCTGGAGAACCAGCTCCAAATGCACAACAGTTTAAGCAAACGCTTAGAATGAACATCCCTTTAAACGACCAACAACACACGCCAGCAACCGACAACACAGACTCACACCAGCCTGAAAACTCGCAATCACAAGAGACAAACTCTCACACTAATCATGACACAGTGCAGCAGAGCTCCATTTTATCAGCCACTCAGAATTCCCCCGCCCTTCCTTCACGTGTCCTGCGTCCCTCTCATCCTCCCACAGAGCTCAGCTCGCCCATTAGGGACCCTAGGCTATTCCAAGCTGAGCTCCGACCGCCAGATACCCCCACCCTGCATCGCCATCAGCCGCCACAGTACACCGGAGACTCCTGGTCCCCAGACCTGGACAGGAGAGGAGATCCGAGTTGTTTCGAGAAAGGGGATTGCACAGAGCTCGCTCGCAGGCTCTTTATCAATCAAAGTGTTGAGGAGGCACCAGTAAGCTGGACTTCCAGGCAACAGTGGGGGAATGACGTGGAAAACAGCCTCAAGCCAACCCCCGAGCCTGGATTAGAGTCTAAAAGGGTCCAAACACCTGGTCAACAATCCAGGCAGCGCTGCAGGCCGCTCAGCCCAACAGCACAGCAGAAGCGGGCTGAGCAGAGGAGGAGGGAGATCCTTCTTCTGGGTCCCGTGGTGCTAGACTCTGGGGAGGAGGATGAGGGCTGTGATGAGGAAGGGCAAGGTAACGAGGGGGAGGGATACGGTGCAGCGCTGCAGCCTCGTTCACGGAGGGCCGAAGAGCCTCCAGAGGGAGAGCAGAATGGTGTTATGGGAGGGTCGTCCTCACGGAGCTCCAGCGGGGTGACGGGGAGCTTGGGAGACAGGGACTGTGTGTCCCCAGAGTCCAGCCAGTCCAGTCACCAGAGCAACGAGACCGGGGCTGCCACCTCAGGAATACAGGTGGGTTCTGCTGATGCCAAAGGAAGGAAGGTATACCTGGATTTTCGACTGTATGCTAACCACCTTTTCCCCTCCTGCCCATTAATGCTGCACTGCAGAGTTAGCCTCTAAGTTAGTGTGTGTCTCTTGCAGACGGACAGTGGATGTGTAGCGCCCATGCCCTCGCTGCACTGTCAGAAGATCGCTCGTGCTAAGTGGGAGTTTTTATTCGGGACCCCTGCTGAGGAGGCTGCTGGCAGGGGGGAGAAACGTGAGAGCATTTCTATCTCACTTATATTGAGTTTCTGCACGTTCTGCCTTTCATGTTCTTCCTTCCTCTTTCTTCCTCTCATGGGAACATTTCACACAGAGATAGAGAAGCCAGTGAAGTAGCAGTGCTGCTTTCAATGTCACAGTGTGTCATTCAGGGAAACATATTCAGGTGTGATGTGTCAGCTGATACAGGAACAGGGCAGCAGGGATTCCTTCACAAAAGCTTTTCTGATTAACCGAGGAAAATAAAATCAGTAACTTTCCTAATACAACTCTCCCGTTTATCCAGACTTGTAAACATCTTAGTTTCAACAAGGATCTCTGTGAATTTTATTTTGTTGTTATCATCATAGAAATATTTGAATTAGGTAAAAAAAAAAAAAAAAAATATTCAAGTTGACCAAACTCGCAAAGTCAACAATAACATTCACAATTTGAGAAAACGGTGTTTGGCAGCACAATGCAGGAAGGAAGTGTGCTACTCCCTACAATTTACAAAGGGCAGCCTATCAGAAGAAAGCTTGCTTGAGGGAAGGGTGGTCTTAAAGGGGGAGGAGCAAAAAGAGCTTGCTTCAGACAGATGATGAACTGCAAAGCTATGCTAAGCTAAGAGCTAGAAGTGAGCACAGCAGGTCAACTTCTTACATCTTGAGTAGGAAGATATTTTTTTCTACTATCAGCAGCCTTATTGTTTCAGTCCAGCTGAGGACTGTGATGTTTGTTTCCCAGTTTTATCATATGGATCATCAATTTAACATGTAACTTACAAAAACAGGATCAATCAAAGGTATTTAAATCGACAATAATAGAATAAACATTTGATGCTGTAAATATTCTGATGTTATATATTGAAAAGGGGAAGAACAGACTTTTGGTCATTGCAGTCATAAAATGTAATAATTGGTAAATTTATTCTTTTTCAAAAACATGCAGACACTGAACTTTTTTATATATAAGGTGGAGCAAATCAGTTTCTTTTCACTTAAAACCTGACACTATATGAAAGTATATGAGAATATTTCTCGTATAACTGAGGTTGTATTCATATAGCCATAACACACTCATTGGTTAGTCGAGTCCGACTGAATGGATCTGACTGTAAAACCCAGGGACACTGCACAGCTGTTCAGTGAGCATTTACTGGTTTATCCTTTTTTCTGATGAATAATGATGATAATTTGCAAAAATGACTTCATGCTTTATTCAGTAAGACTTTAAACTAACGAATGAGGCTTTAAACTTATGGGGAAAGTGTTACTGAGGTCACAGAGAAAGGTGCTTTATGACTGTTTTTCCATAGACTTCTATATTACCCGGTTTTTGCAAGCAGGGGAGTGGCACACTGCTAATCACTTCTACATTGTCCTCAGAAACCACATATGTCTTTTAAGTGGTCATAATTGATTTTCTTCCTCTGCAGATTCTTCAGAAGGAACCTCCACAGCTCCTCCTAGCGGTAACTCCAGCGAGTCTCCCACCCCGACTCCGCCATCCTCCCTGCCTCTGCTTTCAGCCAACCACGAGGTGCAGCACGTGGAGGTGGAGCTGGTGACCCCTCCCCCAGCCGTCATCGGAACATCGCCCAAAACCGGCATCATTCGCAGGACACTCAAGTATTCAGAAACTGACCTGGACGCTGTCCCGCTTCGATGCTACCGTGAGACGGACATAGACGAGGTGCTGCTGGCCGAGCAGGAAGACGCCGACTCTGCGTTTGGGAGCAACCGCAGTGTGCAGGGAACCTCAGGGACGGGCAGCAGCCCTCTGGGAGGGCTGGCTTATGGGAGAACAGATGGGGAGGAGGAGGCGATAAGGGAAGGAAGAGCTGCGGAGGAAGAAGGAGAAGAAGATGAGGAGGAAGAGGAAGAAGAGGAAGAAATGGTGAGCTGGGCAAGTGTGAGGATGCAGGGAGACAGCAGGAAGCAGCAGTATGCGGCTGAGGAGGAGCCTGAGGTGTTTGGACACCTTCTGAAGAGGTGAGCAGATGTCTCGTGTGAGGCTGTAAACACAAACAGGAGAATTCTGTTGATGCAGGATGTTCCCCTGACCTACATGTAGGGATCTCATCCCTAACCTATTTTTCAAGTTGGTCATAAATAGAAAGTAAAAGTCACAGCTTTTCAAGAGTTCAGTAAATACCATTCTGGCAAAAAAAAAAAAAACCAAACATCTTATAAAAAATCTCTTTTTCTTTATTTTCTATCCTGTCTGTTCAGACCAGTGGAAACCTTTTTCGACAACCACCACCCGGCCTTGAAATCCCCCATCTTGGTATCCGGACCCCGCCTCGCCACAGAGGACACCTTCAGCCGCCACTTTGAGAGCATCATGGAGTCGCACCGAGCCAAAGGGACGTCGTACAACAGCCTGGACAGCGAGGAGCTGCTCACCTCCAGCACCCACACTGTCCTGACCTTCGACCTGCCCACACTAACACCTGCTATCCATGGGCCCGTGTGCCAGAGTGCCAGGCAGATCGTCCAGCTCAGCTTCGCCCCGCTAGCGCATGATGAGAGGCCCAGTCTGTCTGACTCTATCTTTACTGTGACGGGGGACTCGGACGCCACCCGAGCTCCCTCCAGCGAGAGGTTGAGCAGTGGATCAGATGATACCCCGCCCAGAGGGCAAGAGCGTTCACAGCTGGGGAGTAGCTGGTACAGCAACCCCTCCTTCTCCTTGCCCAGGTATGATCCTGTCAGGTGGAAAGTTCACTGATTCGTTTTTTGAGTCTGAGATGTTATTTGTGTACAAAAGTCTCAGGGAGGAGATCCTGGAATCTTAAGAGAAGGAGCAGGTGCAAAAAAACCTATTAATTAAACCAAACTAGGGAAAAAATAACACTAAACTACAGTAAACACAGCCTCACAACAAGCTGCCACCTCCTCAATGGGTCTAACGCTCAATCAGAGTATAAAAAGTACAGCAGGGGGGCTGTGCCTCAGGAGGTAGAGCAGGTGGTTTGATTGCTGCAGTCCACATGCCAAAGGATCCTTGGGCAAGATACCAAACCCCGAGTTGCTCCCGATGCATGAATGCTAGATATAAAACACTTAGACGGAGAAAAAAGTGTTTGTATCAATGTGTGTGAGTAAGTAAATGAGGCATGATGTATAAAGTGCTTCGGTGCTCAAGTAGAGGAGAAAAGTGCTGTTTAAGAACCGGCCATTCAAACAGTGCCAGTGGTTACAGAAAACCCCTTTCATTTTCTCCTGCACTGCTACTGTGCTCCAGCCCTTTAATACTCAGGAAATAATCATCCAAACTTGTCTTCACTGCCATTATTATCAACTGATTTCCAGGAAACACATGTAAAACACATCAGAAGAGCAGGAAATACAATCCCCAAAACATCAACCTTATTCTGACTAACAGAGCACGTCACAAACCCACAAACACTGAAACAGAAACTTGATAACGATTAAGCTTATCGCTGTTCTCTTTGAGATCAGAGTCTGATAAAAAGGGGGAAGGATCTATTTCACATGTAAAAGTTATTGTGTCCTGATGGAGCCGTAATGGGAAAATACACCGTCAGCACAGGATGTGGTGGCCGATTTTCAAGTGCTCGTGCTCCTTTTTGCTTCTCTCAAATGACCTTACCCTGCCAGTGTCGACATTCGAAAAAGCCGCACATGAGCAAAAGCTTCAATTTAGCTCTCGCTCTTGACTGGCGATAAATTTTCCGGTCGAAGGCCATTTTTTTATGAGAAGAAGTGACACAGACCGTAATGAAATCGGAACACAAGGGGACTCCTTGGACACACAGCCGTAAACGTCGATGTGTCTCCAGTGTCCACTTACGATCCGATCGCACAACATGTAACAAGTGTAAACAGAGTTAATATGTCAACATAGTGATACTAAAAGTGCTCCATTGCATCTTTGTATCTTTATTCTTTCACTCTAGTGCATCAACTTTGCAGTTCAAAGCCTAATTTATCATATATTGGTCTTAGTGCAGCCCATCAGTTCATCTTCTACCTGAACTAGGCTGTTGTAGCGTTCTTTCCATTTCCCTTCAAGCCAACTTACTGTATTAGGGAGGGATCCCCCTTTCTATGACATGCAGAGCCAACAGTATATATATGAATATCGTAAGGAAAATATGACCACATTAACTTTTTACAGATATATAAATATACTCCACACTTGAGAAAAGCTATTTATTCTCAGCTGTTTGTAGCGTTTGTAATGAAGGCAGTATAATAATAATATAAACCTCTTTGGACAGTCAAAGCTACAACATGTATACAGGACCTTATCTTTTGTGCTTCTGAATCCTTTTTCCCTTTGAATACCGATTGTACAACACACAACAAATCCAGGTCCGTCTAATATGCTTGAAGTGGACTCTTTCACTGAGTCAACCCCATACCAGCCACCCAGCCTGGCATTATGAGCCAACATCAGTGCCGGACCTTACTAACGCTCCTGTGGCTGAATGGTAGCAAGCCCCTGCAGCCAGGATCTGGCAGAAAGCCCGAAACCAGAAGGCAGGGGAGGCTGCTCCAGCAGGAGATTAATCTGGGTTTTGGAAGGAGATGTTCCAACGGTCATAATCTGTTTTTTTTTCACACACGGACAGATTCAGATAATTTCAAGAGAATCAGATCCAGATATTTTACAGTTTTTGTAAAACTTGAATGTGAGATAGTTCACATAAAAGGAAAAATTCTCAGTTTGTTCCTGAATGGATGGACTCATGGTGCCCACTCAGAGGTCAACACACCACACAATTAGCTGAGCAGCTCATTCGCACATCGGCACAATAGGACATCACACTGAGTTTAAGAGGGAGCTGTCAGGTTATATCAGACATTTACATTTCTAACATGCACTTCACATGTCTAGAAGTTCAAGATTCAAGGACTTTTATTGTCACAGAGCAAACACAGTAAAATGACAGTTATAGCAACCTTAGATGGTGTGTGATGTTAAAAATAAGACAGTGCCACAGATAAGAAACATAAAATATCATGAATATAAAATGTTGGAATATGACCTCTAAATAATAAATAAATAAATACAGTTATCCAGAGTATAAAAGCATCTGAAGTAGTAAAATATTGGACATAATGTAAAAAAAAA
>VUQG01029909.1:5934-23566 GCA_015106755.1 Etia nguti | reverse complement strand
AAAAAAAAAAAAAAAAAAAAAATAACAAAAAAAAAATAAAAAATAAAAAAAAAAAAAAAAAAATACAAAAAATAAAAAAAAAAAAAAAAAACATTAAAAAAAATTATATACAGCACTGTGCAAAACTTTTAGGCAAGTGTGGAAAAAATGCTGTAAACAAAGAATGCTTTCAGAAATATAAATGATTGTTTACTGGCCCTAAATATATTCTGCAGCAAGACAACAACCCCAAACACACAGTAAAAAGTCATTAAGAACTATCTTTACCGTAAAGAAGTACTAGAAGTACTGGAAGTGATGGTACGGCCCCCACAGAGCCCTGATCTCAACATCATTGAGTGTGTCTGGGATTACATGAAGAGACAGAAGGATGTGAGGAAGCCTACATCCACAGAAGATCTGTGATCTCCAAGATGCATTTTGTTGATTGATGAAAATAAATAATTAACACTTCCATTTTTGAAAGCATTCTTTGTTTACAGCATTTTTCCTCACCTGCCTAAAACTTTTGCACAGTACTGTATATATAAAAATACTGCTATACACACAGATAAATACAGTTAGTTAATTTTGGTTCTGTACATCATCACAATCAATTTTAAATGAATTGGCTCAGATGCAGTTGAAGTTCAGAATTTCAGCATTAATTCAGTGGGTTGAACAGGATGTGAGGAACTAAAGTATTTTTTTAAACATAATCCCATCATTTCAGGGGCTCATAATTAAATAACTGAAAATAAAATGTTAATTTCTAATACTTGGTTGAAAATCCTTTGCTGGCAATGGCAGCCTGAAGTCTTGAACTCATGGACATCACCAGGTTTCCTCTTTTTTAATGCTCTGCTAGGCCTTTACTGCAGCAGCTTTCAGTTGCTGTTTGTTTGTGGGTCTTTCTGTCCAAACTTTAGTCTTTGACAAGTGAAATGCATGCTCAGTTGGGTTAAGATCAGGTGTCTGACTTGGCCAGTAAACACTAGTGTTTCAGTGCAACTGGCAGCCATGCACACCCAAGCCATCACACTGCCTCCACTGTGTTTTACAGATGATGTGGTATGCTTTGGATCATGAGCTAAACCACACTATCTCCATACTTTTCTTGCCATCGTTCTGGTAGAGGTTGATCTTGGTTTCATCTGTACAAAGAGTGTTTCCCCAGGACTCTGCTGGCTATTTGAGATGTTTTTTGTTTTGTTTTTTTAGCTAAGTCCAATCTACCCTTTCTGTTCTTGAGGTTTATGGGTGGCTTGCACCTTACAGTGAACCTTTTGTATTTACTTTCATGTAGTCTTCTCTTTATGGTAGACTTGGATATCAATATGCCTACCACCTGGAGAGTGTTGTTCACTTGGTTGGCTGCTGTGAAGGGGTTTCGCTTCACCATGGAAATGATTCTGCGATCATCCGCCACTGTTGTCTTCTGTGGACGTCCAGATCTTTTTGTGTTGCTGAGTTCACCAGTGCTTTCTTTCTTCCTCAGGATGCACCAAACTGTAGATTTTGCTACTCCTAATATCGTAGCAATTTCTTTCTGTTTTCTCAGCTCAAAGATGGATTGTTTCACCTGCATGAAGAGCTCCTTTGACTGCATGTTGTCTGTTCACAGCAAAATCTTCCAAATGCAAGCACTACACCTCAGATCAACACAAGGTCTTTTATCTGCTTAATTGATAATGGCATAACGAAGAAATTGCCCACAGCTGCCAATGAAATAGCCTTTGAGTCAATTGTCCAATTACTTTTGGTGGCACATCTTAAGGCTGAATGTCCTAAACCCTTCATCCAATGGATACCCTCAAATGAAAGTTGAGAGTCTACACATTATGTCCATGTTCATTATATAACTATAACTGGAATATGTTTCAGTAAACAGATAAGAAAACACAACAGTGTCAGAGTCCAAATATATATGGACCCAAGTATATGTAGGTGTTTAAAAAGCATTTCATTTGTGTTTTCAGTCATTTTCTGTTTTAGCGTTGGAACACAACAGATTTTTGTGAGGACAGCTTTACTCACAGTCATATAAACTTATGCACCAACACGTCCTCAGACTCAGTGTTGTGTGATGACAGATTAACAAAAAGACTAAAACTAGAAACTTTCTGTATGTTTCTATTTTATTTTAGTTAATGTGCAATTTTTTTAGTTTAATTTTTTTTTTTTTTAAATACTATTGAACTGCATACTTAATCCAAAAATAAACACACTTACAGCCACTTTATTAGGTACACCAATTCATAATTAGAAAACAGAAGATTTGAAAAACCTTTTCTGGGTCTGCTGCAACATTTAGATAATAGGGTCACAATGTAATGAAAAGGAGAACCAATCAGGTAGTAGCAAGATATACCCAATAAAGTGGCCGGTGACTTTATTTCTGAAATATCATGACATTTGAAGTCTTTCTGTAAACATGGTAAGATGAGGTACACTTTTCATATCCCAAAAGTTTGTTACAGCAAGCAAGACTTGGAAAACAAACATATCTCATAAAAAAAACAATATACAAACACAAAAATACACAAAGGGAGCTCAATAAAATAGAAAGAAAGTGAAGAGCCTGTCCAGTAAGTGGTGGTGGGGAACATCCAGTTATTATCCATAACCACTGACCAGCGCTGCAGTCAATCAGGTCACCTCAATATCATAAAGCAAATACAAGACAGTAGTTTAGATGTTTGAGGAACAATCATTCGGTCTAGTTTACATGTCTGTCCAGTCCTTCTGCCACCCCCACAGTATCTCCTGGCACCTGTTCTGGCTTCAGAGCTGAGCACAGTCCTTCAGTTCTTTTCCTCTCTGAGATGCTTGGTTTAACACTTTCATGCATTCATTCATCTTTTCTACATTAAACTTTAGGCCTGGTGTAGTGTGCATGTGCTCAGTGTTTTAGCCAGCAGTAAAATATTAACAATCATATTGGTGTAGGTCCCAGATGTACCAAATATAATAATGGCCACAACACCTGGGTGAAAGTTTCTGGTGCTCAAAAATCAACTCATCCAGTTGGGAATGGAAAAAAAACAATAAAACAGGATTATCCAAAGTCAGACTTGTTCTCTCTGAATGCAGTTATAAATCACAGTTTCTGAAGTAGATTCAGTTCTAATGCAGCGCTGATTGTCTCCTATCTGAGGTCAGAGCCCTGTTAATGGACTGTTGTCAGGCTCCAGACTAACGAGTGTCTCTGCCTCTGTCCGTCTCCCTGCACAGAGCACTGCTGCAGTGCTATTCTGGAGAGTTGAGTAGCATAAAGTGAAGGTCGTTAGAAGGCCGCCTGTGGTCCCTCTGCTGTCTGCCAGGCGTGTATGGGTGTATCCATCTGTCTGCGCGTGTGTTTGTGCATGCACATGCACCCTTTTTGGGGGGTTTGTGTGTGCGTGAAGTGCATGCACGGATGTGTGATGCACAGCAGATGGCGGCTGCAGCAGTGAGGGACTCACCTTGACTGTCCCATAGACTTCATTTTGACTCTCTGCAGAGCGTTTGTCTGAATGCAGATAGCCCTGACACCCACATGCCGGTATATGTGACAGATTCCACCTGTTTCTGCTTCTCGGTGTCTCCAACTCTGCTTATGTGCGACTGCTTTGTGAATGTCACCCTAACTTAGTGTGACAGCACTGCAGAGGTGGAGTGAGTGCACTGCTGCTGCTTTAGCCACAAGATGGCGCAAGAGGACAGCAGTCTTGCTGCCAAGTGCTGTTTCGAAAGAGTGAGGGTAATATGCTGCAGGTGTGTGACTTGCAGCCCGAGCACAGTGTGTGTTTTAGTGTGTTTGTGTGTCCAAGGAAGGAATCCGGTCTCAAGTTTCAGCTGATTCATAGTCAAAATCTTACAAAACAAAGCAGCTTCATTTTGTAAACCTGAACTTGCACTTTAGTTTAGTTTCAGATTTTCTCCTGATGAACTAAACAGTGAAGGCAAATGTTTGCTAAGTGCTGATCTTATCGCATTTTTGCTGGCCTGAAGCTGTGGAATCCAGGAGCGAGACGGCCAGGCAAATATCCCTGAAGGCTTGTCCATAGTTTGATAAAAGTTGGAATTTCGCTCCCCTCCTCCCTCTCCTCCTACTCCTCCTCTTCCTCCTTCCCTCACATCACCCTTTTCAGATGCTCTGTACCATTAGACAGTGGCTCATTGTGTCGAGCTGCCCAGTGGACTGAGAGGGGGTTCAATTATCCGTGGACACCGTTAAAGCAGAGGCTGACACTGGGAATTCTCTCAGGCCCTCTCGCCATTGTGCTGGCTCTCGATGGGACAATGCTAACAGGTGGCAGGGCCTAAGCTACAGTGCTGGCTTAATCTTATAATTATGAACACTCCTGCAGGCCCAGATGAAGCGTATGCTGTAAACAGATGTAGACAAAAGGCCACCTCTTCTTTGCCCGAGGCAGCAGAGGAAACCGTTTGGGCACACACACCCAGCAGTTTAAACCTGACACTTCACACTTTTGGTGTTCTGTGTAGGTGTGTGAAAAAAAGGTTACATCACAAACAAGGTAGACTACAATTTGCACAACACTCAAAGGATGGACACGCCAAGTGCGTGTAATTGGAGCTGCGTGTAGACAGAGAGAGGGAGAGAGGAATGAATGCAGGAGGGTGATTTTTAGGGAACAGACAAGCCAAGTCTCATGCCATGCTTTGAATCCAAGGTCAGTAGGGGACTGAGAGTTTACACAGTGGAACAGGGAGGGAGAAAGAGAGAGGGAGGAGTGAAAAGAGGGAAGAGAAACAACAGCAAACAGACTCAGAGGGGAAAAGATAGAGACCGAGAGGCATTGCAGGACAAACAGCTCTTTTACTTTGGGGGGGAGAGGAGGCTTGCTGAGAAGATCAAATGACAGCAAACACAGGGGGAGAGTGAGAAAGTGGACGGAAAGAAAAGAGGCACCCATGAAGTCTCAGTCAGACTCGAAACCCGGGAGAGGAACGTCAAAGCCTGTCGGCCTCCTGGGAGAGAGTGCAGGTGTTCTCCTACATTAGGCCCGTCAAGTGGACGGTGATGCGTTCAGGGTACGAGGCGAGGGAGAGAAGAAGGTTCAGTCGGGCGAGCGGACAGAGGAGAGGCGGCGGCCATGTGACGCCAACGAGGACGCCGGCTGTCTTCTGTTGTCAGGGCTCGTCTGCAGCCGGGGAGGAGAGGTACTTAGCAAATAGGCGGTCTTGCCACAGGTAGGTCAACACCCAGGAACCTGTCTCACCTGTCTGTTGTGTATATGTGAACACTTGAATATTGAGTTTGTGGAACAGATATGCAGATAACAGTAATTCTGGGGAAACTGTCTGACTGCCAATGTAGCTCTCATGAACCCAGGGCCTCTGAGTAAAATGGGAACTCCGAGACGTTTGACAAACTTTTTCCTTTGCTTTGGACTTTTGATTTCAAGTTAGTGATGACAGCTGATCGTGGGATGGTTCAACAATTTATGTGATTGTAAATTTTGAGTTCCAGACATTCATTATCATCAGGCTTTGAACAGTCATGACTCCCAGATGTTATATCAGTACTTGGCGACAGTGGAAACAAAAAACTCAGTTTTAACAGGAAGAAAGCTGAAGGCCCAGGGAGAGGCAGGAGAGCAAGACAAAGACATTGGTTTTTTTTACTTCTATGTGCCATAAAAAGTATTAGAACATTATCTGTGATTATTATCACTGCACTTTGTTTTAAAAACATCTATTCAGCAGTTAGTGGACACCATTATTATTTAATTGTTTAAATAAATATAAACAAAATGTTAATTAACTTTCAGTTCAAAAATACAGATTTGTTTCCACTTTTGCTTCTGTGGCTCTATTGTTGGGTTCACATTTGCACTTTTTATTGGACGTTTGTGGGTAAATTTGTGCAGACATTCGTGTTACCCTGGGGTTAAAGCCACGGTTGATGTTTTTGGTATTTATGAAAATATTTTGGGGCCTCCTGAAGAGACTCTTATTTGAAAATGTGGTGTGGACTAAGGTTATTATAGATGTCTAAATCTAACTGTGAAACAAAACATTGTAGTTAACTAAAATACAAAACAGACCTTTAAAAATTAAAAATAGCTACAATCAAATAAAGAAATATCCTTATTTTCTAGTATCTGTAAATTTGGTAAATTAGCTTTAAATGAGCTTTAAGAAAATCTGTTAAGATTGTAATATATGTACTGATTTTACTTAATCTTGATTCTGGCAATTTTCCATAAATACAATAATAATAATTTAAAAATAAGACTAAAACCTGAAGTAAAACTGAACATTTTCAAACAACCTGACTCTGCAGGTAAAAAATCTCTTTCCTGTAGTTCATTTGTTGGGTTCACGTTTGGATTTTTATTTAAACTTTCTCATAAATTATTCGATGTTTTGTGGTTACATACACTTTAGACATCCTGGAGTGTGAAGTCTAGTGAGAGAGGGCTTCACTCTTCCTCAGCTCTAGCACCACCAGCAGGTCATCACTTCTCTTTTACTATTTCGGCATCTTCTGGGACATTCATGGTCCCGGATCATGAATGCCCATGATTTCTGTTGATCCCCTGACCTTGTATCTAAAGCTAGCAGCAGGCTGACATGTTTTGGCTTTTAGTGGATTGTCTTAACAGCTGTTGAACTCATATTATTTAACTGACCCCCCGACTTTTCCTCTAGCAGCCTGTACCAGCATTCCACATCAGAATATCTGTTTGAAGTATTGGTGCACAATTTTCTGCAGACATTTATAGTTAACAGATGGAAAATTAAACAGTAAAAAAATCAGTTTTGCTGTGAGATGATGGCCTAGTTTCTTCTTTTTCCATTAGGGTTAGATTCACATTGTATTTTATCCAACACAGTGTCACAAATCTATTGATCATTCTTCTGATTTTTTAATACCCTGACCCTGTCTGCCCTCATGTGCACTGATTCTTGTCCACATTTAGAGGTCAGAGCAGAGCACATCAGAGATCCAAGTTTGAGTTTTGACCACAGGCGGGGTTACTTTTTAGTCACTGCTTCACATTTTTCTACGGCGCGGGGCTGATTCTGTTCGATCTCTCAACATCTATTGACTGCATTGCTGTTGAATTTACTAAACAACAAGATAAGATGTACTTTGTGAATTATTTATGATCTGGTGGGTTGGTCATCACTGACCACTCAAAGAAAACAAGAATGGTATATTTTCCTCTATAAACCCATTCATTCTCTGTCCAGTACCAACAGTTACCAGCTATGTTCCCCTGAGCGGTTGCACCTTGGACATGAAATAATTTAAATATCTTAAGTTGTATTTCTAGCATTTTTTAGACATTTCAGCTTTTATGGCTCCTATCTTGGTTAGGTCTTTTATATAAAAGAGATCTCAGTTGGCCTTCCTGGTAAAATAGAGGTAATGATAAATAATAATAAAAGACACACTTTATTCCAGATTTGGGAAATTCTTTCTATTTAAAAAATAATGAAATAATAAGGCATTCACTCCTCCCACATGTAGTCATCCTTCCACCTTCACCTTGGATCACAATCTAGTAAAAATGAATACTTCTCCATCATTTTGTTTTTTTTTTAACTCAAAATACAAATATTTTCAAAATAAAGACACCCATCCGCCGATCTGCACTGTGTTTACTGCAAATTAGCATGCTAACACGAGGACCTCAGACTCAGTCTCAGTAAACACTTTACCGGCTGATCCTCTGTGTGCTTTGTGAAACCACAGTTGACCTTTGAACCCTCGTGGCTTTCTGTTTTTAATCTCTGTTTGCTCTGGTGTGATTTGCCTGACTCATGTACAGTATGAGGATGTGTGACTGAGCGAAGCGAAGCCTGTGGGTTTTCTTGGCTCGCTCCTCATGCTGAGAAATCCAAGTGAGAGCTCGCCTTATTCAGGAAGTGTTTTCGTTCTTTCTTTCTTTCTTTTTGGATTACATCTCTGGGCTGCTGGACTGTCTTTGTTTTCTCTGGCGTGACCAGAATGGCCACGCAGCTCTCGATGGCACAGACAAAAAAGAAAGCCAACGTCATGTTGAGTTTTCGGCAAGTGAACTCAGAGACCTCGTTCATCTTTAAGCAGAGGATGGAAAAGTAGTTCTCTTTTAGCTCGGTGTGACATAACATGCTTAAATTATTATCACAGGAACAATTCAGATGTAATATGTTTCACACTTCTGAACTGGCTAACGTTCTGAAGGGGCTTAATTAGGATGTGATAACAAAAGTGGGAAAGCTGGCAAAAGAGGAGATTCTGAATGCAGTTAATAAACTACATAATCATACGGCATGCTGTGTTTGAATATAAAATTAGAGATCTGCATATGTTCTGATGTATGTGATGCTCAGCTTGTTTATTCGGTTGTTTCCAGCACCTTTAGGATTCATCACGTGTCTTTACTCTTATTTTATTTCACGTTTTCACATTTTTTAGCCGCTTTTCCCTGATCAGGCTCGCTGTTTTCATCTCTCTTTTATCCGTTCTCGTTTTTTTTACTTAAACTCTTTAAGCACACAGGAGACATTAATATCATTAAATTATTGATCAACTGGATTTATGGGGTTTATTATATCAGTGTCATTCTTTGTTCCCCCTTTTATCCTTTTTGTGCACTGTCCCTTTGAATTATTCACCATTTCTGTTAACCATAATGTGCTTTATTTCCTTCTCAGCACCTGATTTTAATAACTCTTTCCACTTTGTCTTCCACCACCACCTTCCCATCTTACCCCTCAGCAGGGAGAAGGCCCGTCTTGCGACCGACTCCGAGCTGGACCAGGACCTCAGCGACAGGCTGGGCCTGGGCAGCAGTGACACCCTGACCAATGGCAGCCATCGTGCCGACGTGGCAGCGGCCAAACGCCTGGCCAAGCGTCTCTTCAACTTGGACGGCTTCAGGAAGTCGGATGTGGCGCGCCACCTCAGCAAGAAGTAAGCTGCTGTGTTGTGATGAAATCGAGAGCTTCACCTGCAGCACTTTGGATCAACTAAAAGGCTTTTTATGGAGCTCTTAGTACAAACTAATAATAATGATGTCTAATTACAGTAGTCCAGCCAAGAAGCAATAAATGCATAAACTAGTTTTTCAGCATCACTCTAAGACAGGATGTGTCTAATTTTAGTGATCCAGAGATGGAAGAAGGCATATTGAGGTACATACTCTGGTCAAACATGACTGGAGGCCAAGGTTGGGCTCCAAGGCTATCAAACTAATCCAGTCTAGTTTAAGTAACATAGTTCAATGCAATGCACCAAGCATTTATACTCTATTCATATACATCATGAATTATCAATAATGTTTCAACAAAATCAACTTCTTCAGTAGTACTACTGCCACTAAAAAAAATCAAAATTAACAATAAGAGGTTATTACGTGTCATCATACTGTAAGATGAATGTAAAAAATCTCCTTCCTGCTGCATCTTATGTTTATTTAATGAAAGCTATTAAACTATGACCCATGTAAATTCAGTTTCCTGCACATTTATTACTCTGCTCCCCTTTAAAAAGCGCCGTGTTACAGCAGATCTGCATTCCTCCGCTGCTCGATCAGCCCGTCAGTCTGTCAGCTGCTTTGCTCGTGCTGATGAGAAAGAATTTGGGATTAAAGGGTTTTCTCGTTTTCTGACAGCTGCACCCTGGGAATCTCCTCCCTTTTTCTTCTCTGTGTTTCTGGCCTCCGGTCTGCATCTAAATCTGACTGTGCCAGTGCACGCCGGCTGACTGACAGCCCAAACTGAGCCCATTCACCGAGCTGAGAAAGCTGCCATCTGAGTGTTTGACTGACGCTCTGAGCTTTTATGATTGCTGTAGTTTCTTTGCTTCTTCCTGCAGTTATTTTCTCTCCTAATAAACCTGCGTATAATTTTACTATGTCCCTGTTTGCTTATTTGCAGTAATGACTTCAGTCGCATGGTTGCAGAAGAGTATTTGAGTTTCTTCAATTTCACAGGCCTCACTTTGGATCAGGCACTGCGGTAAGAAATCACAGTTAAACCAGTTTATACCCTAACAGACATGCCTGATGTTAGATAACTGCAAAATATTAAATGTATTTCAGCAAAATGCCCAACAGTTCAACAAAGCTTTTGATTATTGGTGTAAACCTCTTCTCTCTCTGTGATGCTGATCCCAGTTAGAGAGAAATGTGCACATTTGATCTCTTCGTTTTTCTTTTGTGGTCGCCCTCCTCTGGTAAACACTGCGCTCTAGAGGCCAGCTGTGCAATTGCATTTAAAGACCATTAGATTTATTCATTCTGGGCATAAACTGAACAGCAACGAATACTGTGAGGGGTTTTTTGTTTTGATTTTTCTTAGATGTGAACTTTGCTCATGAAAAAGTAATAATCTACAGGAGTACTTTAAAATCAGTGTTATTACTCTGTAAAAATACTCCATTCAAGAAAAAAGTCAAACATATTATTCTTTGTGCAGACTCGTTGTACTACAACATTACATATAGAAAAGCCGGGACTTTAACTCTTTAACATTTAAGCTTCTAATCTTTCAACACCCCTCTTTTAAGGAAGTTCAATGTTTTACATGTTGTTGATTTAATTAATCTGCAAAATAATAATAATAATAATAATAATAATAATATTTTTGTGTCAGAAATTACTCATTTCATTTAACCTATCTGGATTGCCTGAAATTTTAAGGCAATTTTTGATCCAAGACAAACAAAAGCATATAAAAAATGTCAGACCTGCAATAAAACATCATTTCCAGGCTCAGGGACTTATTTAATCTTAATTGAACATTAAAAGCAAGAACATCCTGGTGTTAAACCTCTTGGAAATACTATGAACATTTTAAAGTTTGCATGGTATTTTTTAAACTTAAAAAAGACATTAGGATTATTTTAAGTCAGTTTTTAAATTGTCACATTACTTTATACTTTGTATTTAAGTAAATGTAGGAGCATTTTACTCTAAGATTTCAAAAATGTCATTAAAGAACATTTTTTCTGATGTTTCTTGAGTGACATTGTGGCGTTATTGTATGTTTGGCTTTCAGAATACAAAACCAAACAGACTACGTAAGAAAAAGCTAGCCTTTGAGTCTAGATTATACAAAGTTCAAGAGTCTGCAGGCAAAATTTGAACCAAATCCAACAGGCACGATACCAGCACAGGTTAACAGACATTACAACAAAATACAAAATGAAGATGGCTCTATTATACGCACACAAATGGGGCAATCTGTCAAGTGAACACAGCTGGGAAAAATGTGGCACAGGTGAAGGTCATCGGGGAAAATGACAAACAGGAAGTAAAACTACAGAAAAGGCACAGCAGACACAAACTATTAAATTAAAACAGGAAGTAGGTAATAAACACACTCAGAAACTTGACATGAAGGAAGAGAAAATAAACTCACCAATCATTTTCGACGGAGAAAATGAATTAAAATGTTCAAAAGGACAAAATCTACCTCAGAAGAATGTGAATCAGTCATTCCAGCATTTTCATGTATTAATATATTTTGGTTATGTGGTGGAACATGAAAATTATGAATTTCAGGAACATAAAGCGTCTTATTTTTTTTTTTTTTAAGTTTTATTTTGATTGTTTAATTTTGACACGTCTAATAAGGAACAATAAAAAAAAGTCTAAAATTAGACTGCAATATTACATGAGATGACTACGGTTTAAAAGAAAACACTTAAAATATGAAAAATCCAGTTATATTGAATCTTTTTTTACTTCATGCTTGAATTAGTACCTTCAGTCGCTGAAAACAATGATGACGCTTTGAATGGCTTTGTTTTTCTCTGCATTGTTGTGTTTTTTCATGGAAACACTAAAACTGGAAGTACAGCTATCGTGTTAAAAAAAAAAGAGTCTAATAAATTTAGTAGTAATGTAACACTACATCTGTTATTTTACTGCAATTTAACGGTAAAAACAGTTTAAAACAGGTCATCTGTAACCATTTAGGTGTTTAGCAACCATCTGCTGACTTTGTGTTTGTGCTGCAGGACTTTCCTCAGGCAGTTTGCGCTGATGGGGGAGACGCAGGAGAGGGAGAGGGTGCTGTCACACTTTTCCAGGCGTTACTTGGACTGCAACCCAAAAGCCATACCATCAGAAGGTGAGTGCTAGTATAAATTTATTTACGTATATATGTGTCTATGGGTTGTTGGGGTTTTTTTTTTTTACATCCTATAGATTTAAATAGTCACAGCATAAATAAATGAGCATCTTTTTAGTAGAAGAATAGTATACTGGGTCGCTTTAAGGAAATTTAGCAGGTGTAATAGCCAAGTAAGATAATTTAATTTCTCACAGCAGCTGGTAAATTAATATGCATTTATTTAGTTAATGTTTAATACATAAAAAGGACTAATTGTAGTACCTGTGGTAGTTGTTTTGTGTAATAACTGCAGTGGCAGGCTAGTAAAAGTTAACAGCATATATGAAAGCAGTATTGTTCGCCTTAAAACCACAATAAAACCATGCACTTGTAATTATGCAAGTTCCCAGTAAAACTAGTTTCATAATCGCGGATGAGTCATTTTGCAGAGAAAGCTAACACAGTGTTTCCACGTTTTAGATGCAGTTCACACTCTCACCTGTGCCCTGATGCTGCTTAACACTGATCTGCATGGTCAGGTAGGTATAATGCTCGAGTGTGTTTCAGTGAAGCTGGAAGTGTGCAGCAAGTGTGTAGGTGCTCACACGATAAACAAAGAAAGAGAGCTGTTTAAGAGCTGCGTTCTCCTCAGAGGCCCTTTGGATTAGCTGTGCGGAGTTTTTTTGATTATAAGACTCGGTTTGATCACCATCTCATCTGGGTCTGCAGGTCTGCCTGCTGAGCTCCTTTCTCCATCATTAATCTGCTGCTTTTATAATCAGAGCCTTCCTTTGGAAATCTGGGCCATTGGTGGCTCTTCTGTGTGATAGTGCAGCTCAGTGGATGAATGATTAATTAAAGTGGCCTGCGAGGTGACAGGATCGGGGATCGGCTCTTCCAGGGAAGAGCACATCAGGAAAGTCTCAACATATTTTAACAAACTTAACTGATGTTATCTTTTTTGCGACTCTACCTGTTAATATTGGTGGTTCTTTTCTATAAATACCCTCTAATAGTGATGACTATGATTGGATAAGGTGTTGATTGTCAGGTTGGGTGCAAAAGTTTTAATTTATTTTTGTTTTTTCCAAATCAACATAGAGTCAGAAGTACACACGCAGGCTCAAACATACACTCACTTAAATCTTTGAATAAGTGATGATGAAGGTTCTATAAATGTCTTTTAACCTGAAAAGCCCAAGGCCTGTTAACTTCTCATTAGTGATCATGATTGACTACAACTGGTATTTTCTTTTTGCTGGAATAAAAAGGATTTGTTTGAGAGCACTCACTGGATTAAACAACACTCGAAAGAATGGGAAAGTCCAGAGAACTCAGTGAAGGTCTAATAAGGAGATCCACACAGTTGGGAAGGTCTCTGGGAGATGTTCCCAAACGTCTGCAGATTCCAAGAGCATCAATTCAAAGTATTGTACAGGTTATTAGGATGTGTCACCACTTTGCTGAGTTCAGTAATCATCAAGGCTTAAGCCTGCATCACTGTCCACAGTAAAGTCAGTTTTACATCACCCTGGACTGTGAAGTCGTGTAAAACTTCAACACCTTCAAGTGACTGAAATTTGCAGCTTCCCACATCAACAACCCAGATGCCTTCTGGAGAAAAGTTTTATCATCAGACAAGACACGGGTTGAGGTATTTGGGCTTGACGTTGAAATAATTTCAACACCTAACTAGGGCTGGATATCGTCACTGATTTCTGGAATCGATTTGATTCCGATTCACAAGGTCCCGATTCGATTGGATCCACGATTTCGATTCGATTCGGGAAATTTTGCCTCAGACAGTCAGAAATATTATAAATCAGATCATTTATCAGTACTGACACTTGTGAGACTTCATCAGAGATGTAAGCATCACAGCAGATGCCTTTGTGTCAAAGTAACTGAGGATAAAACACAGAAAAACATGAAGGAGATTTTCCTGGCCCGGCTTTTTATAGCAGATAACCTTAAAAATATTCTGTAGAACAAAAACTGATGAAAACCATGAATCAACATGCGAACATTACCTGATGCTGCTGAAGCGAAGCAGAGCAAAGTCACAGAGGTTTTATTAGAGGCACAGCTAAGAGTTTTGCGATTTGTCATAATTTTAAAAAGTTTACATTTCTTCGGTGTTGAACAGCAGAAATGAGACTTTCTTGACGGAAGTCATTAAAAAAGCGGCCGACAGCGCTGTACACAACGGTAGACTGGTGGGTAATAAGCAAGCAAATAAAGCAGAAAATTGAGATTTTTTGATGGTAAACTGTTCTTAAAGTACACTGAGAGAGAGAGAGAGCTGTGCAGGAAGTGTGATTTTATTGTGGTAGAACCAAAACAGCAAAAGTAAGAGAGAATTCATGACGATGTTTATGTGAAGCGAAATGTGAAGCTTGGGATCTTCTTTTGCTGCTGGTTCAGTCAGTTTTGGTTGGAGAAAGATGAAAACTGCAGCTTTAGAATCTAGCGCAAAAAAGACGTAAACACAAAACGCGGACCCGACACATCAGAATCAGTGAGCTGTCGGCTTTCAGCCCCGACTGTGTGTCCATGTACGTGCCGTCGGGTGAGAAAGCCGACATCTCACTGATTCTGATGCGTCGGCAGGTCCGCGTTTTGTGTTTACGTCTTTAAGCAGAATCCGTGTACCTGCTCTCATTTACTGTTTTAGCTGTTTGGTGGTTGTTGAAACAGTTTTGTGAGGTTTAACCTGAGATTCTGGCGTTTCTGGCAAAATACATTTATATTTAAAAATCGATTCAGGATTTTAATGAATCGATATCGCTTTATTAAAGCTAAAATAAATTTTAATCGATAAATCGATTATTGAAACCCACCCCTACACCTATCCAGCGATTTAATGCTTTTTGCATTGTCAGCTTCTCTCTACATATCTATAACTTTTCATAGTCAAAGGGACACTAACAATAAAAATTAACATTTAATAAAAGTTGCAGGTACTTTGTGTAAAATAAAGAGGATAAGGAATGTGTTTTAGCATGAAATAATAAAGATTAAATGTCTGTTATTTTTTCCAGAACATTGGCAAGAGGATGTCATGCACACAGTTCATTGGAAACCTGGAAGGACTGAACAATGGCCAGGATTTTCCCAAAGAACTGCTCAAAGTAAGCCACAGTCTAGTCTGAAATAGCACAAACGCACATGCTGTCATAGGCAAACACACATGAAAGTGAGCGGGCTGCCTCTGCCAGCGCTGTATTGTCCCTCAAATACTGCGTGACTGAGCCTGGCTGTCTGGCTGGCACTTGTTGCCAGCTGGCATTCACCTCATCTCCAGGGGCATCCAATCAGAAGGCAACCCCAGGCCCGCCACTTCCCGGTATGCTCCAGCTTGGAACCTTGGGGCTTGACGACTAATTGTTTCGTGATCCGGAGACGAAGAGAGTGACACACAGCCGGCCGTGGGGTATCTGTGTGTGTGTGACTTCAGCAGCATTAGATTAGCCTGGTAGCTTAACCCAGTTGAGCTCGGTCGGTCAGACAGAGGCCTGCGGGCCACATGACAGGGGGAAATAATCCAATCAGAGCTGGTTGCTTGTCCATTGGCGCTCATAATGAGGATGCTGTTGATATAGTTTTGTCTGCAGAGCCGTCCATCAGCATGCCACGGGGCCCCTTAGTGCAAGTCAACAAGTTGTATTGCAGTATTTATAATGCATGAGGGAGCAAGTACTTCTGCTGAAATGGCGGGAACCCTGAAATGAAAAGCCGAGCCTGTTATTAAGGGCAGATAGTATCCACGCTGAGGGCTTGTGGCTGCAACAAAACCAGTCATGCGTTATCTCTTTTATTTATGCTTGTGGAAATCCAGGAACGGTCTTTTTAATCATGCATTCCACTTTCCACAGCCTCTTTTATTCCCTTTCTCTCTCAATGAGACACTAATTTTTTTTTTACCCTCAAGTCTCTGCCTCCCATCCTCTGACTCTCTAAATGTTCTGCCTGCCCACTCACTGACTTGCTCCTTATCTCGGCTCTGTTTAGCTCCCGTGCAGTTTAATCTCTGCCTCTAGACTGTCTCACTGCCACCTTTGTCTGCTCGCTTTCACCTCTATCCTGTTCTGCTCTGTTTTCTTGCCTCCCCTCTCCTGACCGGTCATCTCCGCATTTGTTCTCTTCTGGTTTATGTCATTGTTACCTATAATTTTACCAGTTCAAAATTACAACTGTTATCATTCTCTGTAACCATAAAAAGATGCGTTCCTGTGGACTACAGTTTAAGAGATATTTCACTGTACTTCTTCTTTGCGAAGTGTATTGGAAATGCAACACTAATTCAGTAGTTTGCCTTGATCGGATCAAGCTTTTATATCTGCTGAAGTTAATGAAACCTAAAACATTTAAAGCTGCTGCTTTTGATATTTCTTTTTGCACCAAACCTCATTTCCTCTAGAGACTTTACTTTTTCACTGGCAGCTATTGTCAACAAGAACATGCATTTAACACAGACATTATAAAAAATGAATGACTATGAGATTATTCACAAATAAAATTTTAACCATTAGAGAAAAAATTATTCACAGCCGTCCTACAGATGCAGTTAAGTACAGCAACTTTAATAACTGCTGACATTTACATAAACTCCTTCTCTCTTATCAAGCTTTCTGAGTTAACTTAAGTAATTTCTTCTTCATACAAAAGGCTTTAAAGGTGCCGGATTTAAACCAATTTTTAAAAACCCATCATAAGCAGTCTTAGCAAATTATAACCCAATTTCTAACTTACCTGATAATTTGAAAATTATTGGCTTATTTTAAGAGTTTCTGTCAGGATTTAAATTCATCACAGTACAGAAACAGTCCTAATGAACGTTATGAATAATCTTATCATGGCCTCTGACAGTGGACTCAGTGACCTCAGTTTAGGATGTGATATCGCTGACCACAATGTTTTACTACAGCGATTAGAACACACTGTCGTTATTAAAGGAACTGCGCTGCAGTGATTTGAATCATATCTATCTAATAGACTCCAGTTTGTTTATGTAAATGGAGTCCTCTTCACACACTAAGGTTATGGAGTTCCACATGGGCACTTTACTGGGACCAGTTCTGTTTGCATTATACAACCTTCCCTTAAGCAGTATCATTAGAAGGCATAGCATACATTTTCACTGTTATGCAGATGATACCCAACTTTATCTGAGAGTGAAGCTAAATAATAGAAATCAACTAGTTATAACTTTATAAAGACTTAAAACCTGGATGACTTCTAATTTCCTGCTTCTGAATTGAGATATAACTGAGGTTATTGTACTCGGCCTTAAAAATCCTAGAAATATGCAGTCTAAACAAATATTTACTCTGGATGGCATTACTTTGGCCTAAGGTAACACTGTGGGGAATCTTGGAGTTATTCTATATCCTTAAATGTGCATATTAAACAAACATGTAGAACTGCTTTCTTGCACTTGTACAATATCTCTAAAGATCCTGTATCAGTGTGATGTTGAAAAAATATGTGCATTTATTACTTCGAGGTTGGACTACTGTAATTCATTATTATCAGGATGTCCTAAAAACTCCCTGAAAAGCCTTCAGTTGATCCAATATGCTGCAACAAG